>CM027849.1:20036133-20166894 GCA_016097595.1 Eucalyptus pumila | reverse complement strand
CTCCGAGTTGATACAAGAAAGGAAATAAATACAGCAGACAGTGAAATGTTCCTGCATTAATTTGTTTTCCGGGAGACTCACGGAGAGCCGCATTTACGCCGATATATTGCTTACGGACATAGTTCAAAGCGCTTCAAAGTTTTAACTTGATTAGATTATCTTTCCTAAAGAACCATTTGCTGTCCTATTTGTTATGCGTACTTTAAACCGCCACAGGCTTCTTGAATGCTTCCGGGGAGTTCCAATTCCTATAGTGAAGCCAAGCTAATATACTTCGCCGACGCCGAGGGAAGAGTTAATGAATTCTTGAGTTAAAACTTCGAAATCTAAGATAGTCAATGAGAAATGTCGATCTGATTAGCTAGCTTATCATGCCCGGGGAAAATTACCAAAAAAATCTTAAACATATATTAAATTGTCGATTCGATTTAAACTTATTTTTAGCCAATTGAGTCCTAAACCGTTTATAATTGTATTGATTTAATCCATTTGACCAAATTTGACTAGCCGACGCCGACATGATCTCTAGTAGGTGCCAGCAAACAATTTTTTAATATTATTTTATTTTTTCTAATTTTTTATTCTTTTATTCTTTTTTTTTTTTCCTCTCCTCCCTCCTTCTTTTGTGACTAGCCAAGCCAAACTGAGGGCGAGCTCACCCCACCATTGCCAGGCAGAGGGCTGCCTAGCCATTGGGGAGCAAGCCCTCATCAATCCCCTCACCTCTAGCCAATAAAGGAGGGAGGAGAAAAAAAGGAGAAAAGATTAAAAAATTATCCACCAAAGATACTTAATCGACCAAAAAAAAAAAGTTTACGACCAAAAAAAATTAAATCAATCACAATTATAATAAAGCATGATTTTTTCGATAATTTTCCATAGGCATGCCTAACGAAGCTAGTGCAAATCGCAAAAGCGTCATGAAACTGCATCACACACTGAATTAGAAAGAAGACATACCTGAAGGCATTCTCCGGCCAGTAGAATTGCTCCGATTCCAATCCCGGTGTTGATGGCAGTTTGTATGAATATCACAAAATAAAACATCCATCCCGATCCTATAAAACAACATAAGCCAAGACCACAAAATCTGCACACATTAGAACGGTAGCGACATCATCATCTTCGTAAGTAAAAAGAAACTTACCCACGAGCATTTTTATCCATATGGTAAAAGGATCCATCATCCGGATGACTAGAAGGTGCACTCAATTAACTTATGAAACTAGACCCAACTAAAATCTCTTGTCGACCCAAGAAGAAGAATCGACGGACTGGCCACTCTACCCATTAAAGCCATGGGCCTTGGGCCACCAAGCTCCAAGAAAATATGACGCAAGCATTACCAAATATAAACCAAAAATACAAAATGAACTGAGAAGAGAAAAGTAGCCGCCAACTACCAAAGTCCAGCCGCTGGCCAACGCGTGTACACAATCCGTGCGGGCGTTTTTAGTATTTACGGCTGATCATAACGCCGACCCGCATTCCAATGGTCCTCCATTTGCCAGCGCAGCCACCGAATGATAAAAATCCCAATGATTCTGTCTACCGCCCATTGCTAACGGTCCCATTTTTCCTTGTCCACGACGACCATTTTACCAGAATGTTTCCTCCGTATGCCCGAAAAATAGAAACTACTTACACCATCCGCGAAACATCAATAATTATTTTCACTTGTTATGATTCACAGAATCTATATTAGAAATCTGTATATGGAGCAACGGTACGGTCACGATTTTCCAGATTTGGGATACGTGAGGAAAAATAAACATGGAGATTCCCAGGATTTTTGAGAATCCAACTTATATCCTATAATTTAAATAAGATGAGTTAGATTCAGCTTGTAAAAAAATTAAAATTTAGTAGACCCTGATTCAATTGCCATATATTGATTGGTGTAAAGACTTGCTAAAAATTAAACGAATAAGAAAAAAACGTGATTCTCAATATATCAAAAAAAAATTCTGTGAGTTCTAACATTTTAAAATTTTTTGGATCTAGTTATGCTCTTTTTTGTTTGGGGGCCGCGGGGGGACTTAAAGGATTAACGTTCACAAAGGAATAAGAAGATTAACTACTTTATTACCAATCTTAAATACTGCATAAATTCAAAAAAATCATGAAAAAGGTCTCATCACATGGTAAATTTTATGAATTCTTCAAGTATTTTGAAATTTTCAATAAGCGAAAAATGCGTGATGATTCGCTCATAATTAATTAATAGAAAAAATAAAATAAAAATGAATGGGAAGAGAGATTTTGATAAACTGAAAAGCCGCTAGAACGGAATCTAAAAACCGATGATGCGCCGCAAAGTGCGATCGGCATTATCGGTGAAACACGCAAGAGGACCAACGCGTCGAGATTGTCGTCTTCTCGCGGCGGCCTCGGACGAACTGGTCGAACTTATCCGGCGCGAACGGCGGCGACTGGATCGATGATGACGTGCAGGGGGAGGTTAGTAGGTAAAACCCACCTAGGGACGTCGGCGGCGAGCTCGCGGAAGCGGATGTGGCGGCGGCCCTCCTTCTGCACTGTCTGCTCCAGCACCTGCGACATGAGGGAGTAGGAGTAGAAGGTGACGACCCCCATGGCCGTGAGGCAGAGGCAGCTCAGCCCACCCCAGCCCCGGAACGCGTACGGCAGCGTCAGTATCGTTGGCCCCACGATCGCCGTCGTCAGGTGGAACCCCGCGTGCCACCACTCCCCTGTCGACCACAGCACGGAAGGCAAAATCGAGGCTTGAAGAAGTAAGTCTCTCCTCCATCCGAAAAAAGGAAACGAAAACGAACGAACGAACGGACGAACGGAGCAGCACTTCGCCGGCGTTGCATTCGACGGCCGCCGGAGTGGAGCGGTGGGTTTTTACCTTTGGACTCGAGGACGAAGGCGGCTGGCGTCGGCGTCGGCGTCGCGGCGGGCGCGGAGGGCTCGCCATTGGGTGAACGTCTGGTACGAAGGACCGAGTCCGTCGAGGAGGAGGAGGAGCGAGGGCAAAGTTATAAGCAAAGGAGCAGCAGAGCTTGATGCGCGTGACGTGGGGCGTGCGCAGGTTAAGGGCGTGCCCCCCGGCGCGGTTTAGAGGCCCCCGGAAGCTGGAGTTGAGGCTAGCGTGCGTTTGCGTGAGAGAGGGAGAGGAATTTGTGCTCGGTGATATTTTACCTCATTTTTAAAAAAAAATATATATATATATATATATATTTTTTTTTTTAAAAGAGGGAGAAATGGATCGAGACTGAGGGAGATGGAGTCTGATCTATTAAGAACGTGTTCACATATAATAATGATGATGATAATAATAATTATGATGGTGGGACGAAAGCGTTTAATTTATTTTATTTTTATTTTCAAAAGCATTTGATAGAGTAGTAAGAGAGTGATTTGATATAAAGAAAGCCTTTCATTAATAATGACTTTATGTTATCTTTGATTTTATGCCTCCGGTCTGATCGGATCGCTCATTAGACTTGGGAAAGAAATGAAAAAAGAATAGGGTTTGACTTTTTATATCTCGAAAAGTGAAATTCGGTGGATTGGTTTGTTTAGGTAAATTGGCGAATCGTTTGACTAATTATTTTGAAAGATACAAGTCACCAATTCTAAAAACGCTTTTCAAATTATTCATTTTTTTAAACGAGAGAAATGAATGAGAATATTGCTCTTTTTAGTTTTTATAAGAATGTAAGATAAAAATAAAAGTCGAATGTTTTTAAAACTTTCGATTTGAATGGAAGCATAGTCTCATTGTCAAGTGAAAGTGAAATTTTCTTACTGTGGAAGACGACACCACCGAAAAACCTGATCAAGATTTCTATTCAAGCTGAAAAATTGTTATTTTCGCTAATAAGTTAAGTTTTTTTTTCTTTCAAGAAAACAAAAAAACAATTCTTCTTCTGAGCTTCGGCATTAAAAATGCAGTTAAAAGGGGGAATTAATCATATATTGTTGACATCCAAAAAGCGGCCAAGTTTCAATTATCATTGACAAGCTAATGAACCTAGTGATAACAACAGAGTTTAATCAAAACAAAAGTCAGCAAAACAATGAATAATTCGGTAATCAAATAACTTGCTAATAATGTCCTCGATTGCAAACATCGCCAGTTATTAACAAGAGCCTTCATTAGTCGGCAAGGTCATGAACACCAACATGTAACTATCAAGGTGATTGGATTGATGTACCCGTCGAGATGATGTAGTCAATGAAATCAGCAAACTCGAGTAATCGATAATAGAGTCAATGTAACTGTAGCCGTCAAGATAATAGATATATTATATTTTCCTATAACCTCTCAATAGAGTAGGAAGTTGCTGGTAGATTTAAATTCAGTTAGAATTTCGGTAACCATTGAGTGGTATGTTTTATAAGCACCCAAGTGTCAATTACAGAAGTCGACGTTTTCTTGAGTAAACTTATTTTTATCTTTACTTTTTTACGATTTACATTGCTAACAACGATTATTTTAGCACCGTATTTTAAATTCTTTATGCCATTTTATTCTGCTTATTGTAGGAAGGAAAGAGTGAGTTAATAATTGTCGTTGTTGCGGGCACGAAACCGGGAGGATGGAGTGGCGTGACTGGAGTGTTTGGTTGCGTCCTGACTATGATAAAATCCAAAGCCTCACGCACGAGCTTGGCGGTCGACGTGCGCCAACACGAAACGACACGCACCTTGCCGGGTTAGACGCGCTAACATGGAGGGAGACAGCTTTTCATTTTTAACTATGACATATACGAGGATGGAACGGGAACACCTCGCAGATTCCCTTTTAAAACGGAACGGGTGGAATTCTGGAAGAGGAAGGACGCAGCAATTTGACGGCATATCGAATGGAACCCTGTCTTCCCTCTTTATGGCGTGATCCCGAGGAACTAGCGATGATGATTGATGGGGAGAAGATGGGGGCATCTTAGAGGTTGGAATCTCGTTTATCATAATATCCCCCACGAACTGATTCTCGCCTTTTTATCGTGTTAAACTGCTTCTTAAGTCGTATCTCTGTCTGTTCCTTACGATGGAGAATAAAGGAAAAGGTCCGTTTCACCTTTTTTGAATGGTGCTTTCTGACAGCTAGGGAGACCTAACTTCAGGTGTGGAGGTGTACATCGTTTGGTCCGTCCGGGTGCAGAAGGGAAAGGACGCGCAGTGACGACCACGATGGAACACCCTTGGATTTCTCCAAGAAACGGTTCTGGTTCAGAAGATCGGCGTCGTCATGCAATCGATACCACGGGACATTAGAAGTGATCCGTGGTCATTATCTCGGTCGAACCAATTGAGTCTAGTGGAGCTCGATCTCAAGTAGTGCAATCAGATAAACCGCATGGTGGAACACAACTCATTCCATTCCTTTTGCCAATACAACATCGTTTCGCTTGACTTCAGAGAAGATGCTCTTTGGCAGCAACTCAGACTAATTCATACCTGACTGGCCATATGGTCCGTGTACACCTGAGCAAAATGGAGAGAGCTGAAGAAGGAAGTAGAGCAGATTCAGCAACCATTGCAATCGAAGGAAAAGATTCCAAAATAACGATTCGATACTCAAATACCGGAAAATGAAAACGCAGGAAACGTGCTCAAAAAACACGTTACACCATCAAAAAGATATCACGTAGTGGACATCTTTCGATTTTCACGACAAGACTATCATGCTACGCTTTTGTGAGGAATTTTTCAAGCCCTTTACGATCGTAGAAGAGGGACATTTCATTTACGGGTTTTAAGCTTTATCAAACATGGGCAGACAAACAAATACGTCCATCAAACATTAAATAATTTTTTTTAAAAAAAAAACATCAGCAATAAACCAAATACTGGGTAAGCTCCTGCTGAGAGATGTGGGCACGTCTCTGCTGGTGAACAAGTGTTTACAACCCACCAATTTTATCTATTAAATCTCGGGTTTTGCTATCTGATCAAACCAAGGTTTCCGCCACAATTTCCATTATCACATCGTCTCAAGTGTCGATAGGCCCTGGCAAGCACCGGTGGGCAAATGCCTGACTTTGGCGTTCTGGTCCGCGTAAATGGTTGAAACTCCCGTAAGGACCTCGGATGCCCATCGGGCCTCGTCGTAGTAAGAGTTTAGTGAAGTCGAAGTTTAGATTCACGCCGCTTTTAGCAGCTATGGCGGCTGATGCCTTCTCATACTCGCTGAGTTTCGATGTTGCACGGAGAATGTCGGTTCAGTCCTTCAATTCGATCTCACCTTCTTTGACAGGAGCCGTTTTTCACAGGTCCCACCGCTGCCACTCCCCATTCTCAAAATGATCTAAATGGATGTGCAAAAAAATATCAGACCTTGTGCCAGATTTTGCTATGAAGTTCACCACGTTATGGCCTTCTCCCAGAGGGAAACTTGAATCCCTTTCTCAGAAATGTCTTTCTTACAAGCATACAGCCCACGGCCTCAGAAACCAGAGAGATGCATATGGATGCACAAAACAGCGCAAAAAAACAGAGGAAAACAGAGGAAATTTTCTAATATGCACAAAAAACAGAGGAACATCTCTACAACCACACACACTCAAAAAAAAAAAACTGACACAATAGCCTTTATATAGGCTTTACAAAACAAATAACCACCACACTCCACTTAACTTCACACACGTACATCAACCAATCCACATAATAAAAGTGCTTCCTCTCTCAATTTGGAATATCCAACAAACGAACACCAAGGAGCTTTTCAGTTTCAAAACATGGACAACTTTAGGGGCTTGGTGAATATATCAGCCACTTTGATCTTCACTTCTTACAGAAACTAGCTCAACTACTTCATCCTTTGTAAGATCTCTAAGAAGTGGTACTTCACATCTATATGCTTGCTCCTCCCATGTAGAACTGATTTTGGACAGCTTGATAGCTGAGCTGTTGTCACAATAGATTATAGTTGCTTTTTGCTACCTGAATCCGGAAGCTTTTCAAGAATCTTCCTGTAACCATATGGCTTGACGCATGAAGTTGCAGCAACAAATTCTGCTTCAGTTGTTGATAAAGTAACAATTGATTGCTTCTTTGAAGACCATGAAACTGCCCTGAACCAAGCATGAATACATACTCAAGTATTTCATCATCAACATCTCCAGATAATCGCCATCTCAGAACCAAACAAATCTGACTTTTCTCCCTTTTTATAGAACAGCCCAAATTTTTAGTTCCTTGCAAATAACGAAAAACCTTTTTGGCAAATGGTAATGTAACTCAGTTGGGTGCTCCATATACCGCTATAAGGCTCACAGCATGCATGATATCTGGTCTTGTCCTCAGCTAAATACATTAGGCTTCCAACAATCTGCTTGTAGAGAGTGCTATCCACCCTTGGCTTCCATGAGTGGATCTTTCAAGAGCTTCAATCCAACTTCGCTGGAGTAGTCACGGGATTACAATTATTCATTTGAAACCCTGTCCAAAATCTCTTGAACATACTTCTTTTGAGACATAAAGATTCCAGCTGCAGATTGAATAACTTCTATGCCCAGAAAATAATGCATCAACTAAGATCAGTCATCTCAAATTCATCCATCAGATTCCTTGAATTTGTCAAACACATTTACACTACTCCTGAAAATAAGATCATCCACATATAAGCATACAAGAGCAACTTTCCACCATCACCACTCTAATAAAGAGTGTATGCTCATATGACATTTTCTAAAACCTTTCTTCAAGAAATAAGCATCATCGCGACTATACCAAGCTCGAGAGGAGCTTGTTTTAACCCATATAGTGCCTTTAATTTATAAACTTTATGTTTACTACCGAGTTCACATAACTAGAAGGTTGATCAACAAATACCTTTTCTTGAAGATCACCATGTAAGAATGCTAACTTCACATCCAATTGGAAGATAGGCCATGAATTCTATGCTGCTAATGCAATTACCAATCTGATTGTGTCAAGTCTTGCTAGTAAAATACTTCTTGCAATCCACTCCAAATTCCTGCTTGTAGCCTTTCGTCACCAAGTCACGCTTACACTTATCAACTTCACAATTTGTTCAATTTGTCTTGTACACCCACTTGACTCCGATTGTTTTGTGTCCTTTGGAAGATCTCGTTACTCCCAAGTGTTATTCCTCTCAATAGCTGAATTTTCTTCATCCATTGCTATTATCCAATTTTCTTTTGTACGCTTTCATCAAAAGTTGTTGATCACAACTAAAACAAAGAAATGTAAGTGGATCTTCATATTGATCAACTCCTCGTTACTTCATAATCACTCATCCATGTTCACGCACGAAGAGGCCGATCAACACTGGTCCCGAAATACTCGCCGTCGTACTTTGACACGCTTCGTGGCGATTTGGGTTGTTGTGGATTGCTCGCACCAGCCCATTTTCATCTTCAAACTGTTGGAATTTGCTTACTAACACCTTGTTCACCCCACTGCTAACTTTGTTATTCATCAAATATCACATCACGACTGATAATGATTTTCTTGGTCATAGGATTATAAAGTTTATAGGCTTTTGATTGATCACTAATGCCAAGAAAAACACATTTGACCCCCCCTCATCTAACTTCTTCCTCTTTGGTCGTAAACATGGGCGTAGGCAATACACCCAAAAATCCCGAAGTGATCTACCGCAGTCTTTGGCCGCTCCATGCTTCTTCCGGTGTCATATTTTGAACAGCTAGAGTGGGACTTCTATTTAAATGTGAATGCTCAAATTGACTGCTTCAGGCCAGAAACTTTTGGAATTCCACTTCTCAAGAGACTTTCGCACCATATTCGGGTACGCATTCTTCCTCTCACATACGCCATTTTGCTGTGGTGTATAGGCTGCCGTAAGTTGTCTCTTGATCCCATGCTTCATACAAAAATCTGTAAACTCAAGCGAGTTGCACTCTCCACCACGATCCGTGCGAAGGACCTTTATTTGATTTCCTCCATCCTTTTCAACAAGTGCTTTGAAGTTCTTAAAGCCGCAAAAGCTTCAGATTTTTCTTGCAAAAAATACACCCAAATCTTCCCAGCTAAAATCATCGATGAAGGTAATGATATACCGTTTACCTCCATTGAAATTGGAGATATTGGTCCACAAATATCTGAATGAACCAACGCCAACGGACTTTTTGCTCTCCACGATTTTCTTTGTGGAAATTGAGCACGATGTTGCTTGCTAACAACACAATCTTCACAAATTTCCAAAGGAGCAGAGATTTGAGGAACACCCTCCACCATCTCTTTTTTATATAGTGTTTGCAACCCACCGAAATTAAGATGCCCATAGCGAAAAATGCCATAACCATGCTTCCTCCTTCAATCTTGCAGAAAAACATGAATTTGTAGTGTTGTAGACACAATGGAAACATCCGATTGGCTGTCATTTTGACTTGAGCAATTAAACCTAACTTCTCATCTTGGATTCTACAAATCCCACCTTTAATAGAGATTTCATATCCCTTCTTTGCACCGACCAGCACTTAATGTATTAGGTTTCACCAGTGGACATACAATACATTTGAGATAGTTTGTATCAAGTCCCTTGGATGAATTGCCACGTTTCATTTCCCATCACCCACACAATGGAATTCTCACCAAACTTTACGGTGTTGTTGTACGTTCTCTGCCTAGATCAAAAACATTTTTCTTGTCTCCACACATGTGATTGCTACAACCGGTGCTCGAGATACCACATATTTGGTTGAGTTTCTCCTTCATGGCACACCATCAAAAGAGATACTTCTTCTTCTCTTTTTCAGCAAAGTCAGTTCTTTCAACTCTTGTTTATTCAAATTAGTTCTTACATTCAGATTTGTAATGCCTTACTTGTGGCATCTAAAACACTCCACTTTGGATTTGTCTCGTCGACCTTGGCCTAAAACCAGTTGAATGTCGTCCTCCACGACCTCTTCCTCTCCCTTGGAAATCACGATAGAATAGCTTTCGTACTCTTTTGATCAAAGCTGAAGCCACCGCGATCGTTGTTCTCCTTCCTCTGCCTCTTCCTTTGTTCTGTCTTGCCGCCGATGAAGAATGATCTCCAGCTGAGACCTTCAAAAGCTTGCTCTTCCGTCTCTTGTTGTAGGAGTTTTTGTTCATGAACTAACAAGGATCCTTGCAACTCATCAATGGAAAGTTCTTCAATGTCCTTGGCTTCTTCTATGGAACAAACAATAAAGCAATTTTGGTGTCAACGATCGAAGAATCTTTCAACGATGATGACATCCTCCGTCTTGTCGCCATGAATGCGCATCTTATTAACTATTGCCATTGTCCTAGAGAATAGAAATCTGATTGTCTCTCCCGACTTCATTCGCAGATTTCAAACTCCGAACGAACGTTTGAAGCTCGCTAGTCTTCTTTGCCTTTGCCGAGCCTCGATACTTTTTTCTATGGAATCCCATATTTCCTTGGAGGTATCCTTGTAAAATTGTCTCCAAAATGGATCTGTCAATTGCTTGGAAAAAGATAATTTTTTGGCCTTGGAGATCCTTCACTTTAACGCATCTAAAGCCGTTTTGCGCCAAGCCGTTAACACAACTCCTTCATCAAAGTTCGGAACTCCCGAAGAAACAACATCCCAATACTCCTTGGACTTGAGAAAATTCTCCATTAGCATGCTCCAATGATCATAATGACCATCAAAGTGTGGAATAGCAGGTTGTACAAATGTTTCGAGGCCATTACCGCTGCTGCAAAATAGAACCACCACAAAAGCAACCTGCTGCTGTTACAAAAGAAAATAACTTGTCAAGCAATACTCTTCCTTGACTGCTGCAAAAAAGTTCTTGCTGCAATAAAACTCTCTTTTGGTTCTCACCTTTTACAGCACTCAAACACACACTTTTCTTCCTAACCTCCGCTCCGATACCAATGTTAAAAACCAGAGGAGATGCAGATATGCATAAGTGCACAAAATCAGCGTTAAAAACAAAGGAAAACAGAGGAAATTTTCTGATATGCACAAAAAAAACAGAGGAACGTCTGCATAACCACACACTCAAAAAAACTGACACAAAGAGCCTTTATATAGGCTTTACAAAAAAACAAATAACCACCACACCCCACTAACTTCACACACGTACAGCAACCAATCCACATAATAAAAGTGCTTAATAGACTATTAACACATAAAAAACAAACCAAACATGACTGCTCAATGGTTCACCATTCTCATAGTATATTGCGGTCTTGGAGAAACCACTTCCCCTGTTGATGATATTATCATAACTAAAGTTTGGATACAAACTAGTCCAGTTTGTATGCTTGTCCAGAAGGAAGCTCAACTGCCGATGTGGGAGACGCCATTGAAGTCCTCGAAAATCGCTGCTTTTTATGAGGAAAGGGAGTCCAGATGACTGACATGTTGAAGTTGTAGGGAGGGGTAAGTGCCACCCTCTCGATTTGTATTCTTCATCGTGGAAAACGTGTATTGGTTATTCTATCTGAAAAATGTATTCAATGAGCTTAATAATAAACAACAAAATGGGTCCACGAATTTCAAACAGCATAACATTATAGTGAAACAAAAGTCAGAGAACAGCGAACTTTCACTGATACACAACCCACATCAAGATGAAATATCTCAAAAGATATCTTTTGCACACAGAGACAAAGCGCACTCAATAAGCTTGCCTGTCTCTGCCTTTGGGTGTTACCACACTCAATTCACATTATGCAGTTATGGATCGAACCAAGGACAAGCAAAGAATGATACTGATAATCTGCAAATCCCTAATCTATGCAGAAACATCTACTTATGGCACATTCTATAGGACAAACAGGTACTGCCCTTTGCTCATCTGTTCCACCCGCCCGTCCCAACTAAAAGCTTCAATTGTATGTAGTCGCAATTTAAAGAAACTGAGAGATCATTCCAAGATGAAATCATCCTACCAGATTAATTTTGAATAAAACAAAAGGAAGCCATCAAATTTCAAAAGCCTCAATATGCTAATTCAGCTTCCATCCTTGGACACATAAATCAACTACATTTTTTTTTTTACAAAAGACTAGAATGTCTGTAGATGATCAAGGACATTCTGTTTGCTTCTTCAGCCCGATGCTGTCGGCATGCTTTTCATTCTCTCACATTCTTCCAATGGTAGTTAGGAACAAGAAACCTTTAGCTTCCGTTGTTCAAAGCCTTTTCTCGATGGTAAAGATGTTGCCAACACCATTATCATTTTTAGGACGTCATTTACGTACGATCCATGATTATAAGTCGTTGCTGGAAGAACTGGAAAGGATTGCTTACTATGCGTTTGCCTGTATAGTTGCACCGATTATAATGAAGTACGGAACAACCAGTCAAAACAAAAGGTGCTGCGTATGATGTCAGGTGCCGCAGGTTAGCATGTGTTTATATTGCAGAATCTATCGATACCACATTTCTTTGAGAGAGCAGAGGACAGAAAGAAATGCCTCTTTGTATGTTGGATTGAAGCTTGGCTTTTCAACTTGTCTACTTTCCAGATGACGATGCCTAGAACATCCCACCTCCTATCATTGGCACAAAGCAGAGGACAGTTCTAGTATTCATGACTAACCAATCACCCCCTTGAATGTTCTTTTCTTCCCTTCAAAAACTTTCTAACTTTCTCCTGTAACTATTAGGTGCAAGTACATAGGAACTGCGGAGTTTATTTTCCTGTATCCTAACCTACCACGTTACTACTAAAGAGCTTGAACTGGTTGGCATCAAGAATTAACTTCCTTATAGAAGAAAATGCACCCATTAGCCCTGCACCAGTGAAGACGATGATGATCAAGATGTTGATCAAGTAGGTTAAGGATGATTTCTGTCAGCTTGAACGTGATGTTGTAGAGAACCATTGGAAGAACGAAATCTAGAGGGATGAAGGCAATAGCTCCACAACAGCGTGTCATGTCCCAAAGAAGGAAGCAAAGCCGCCATGAACCCAAGAAACACCACGTACAAAGTCCTAAGAATTATCCTTGGAATGAGATTCGCAGGGAGAATATTCCTTGCTTCACATCAGCCGATTGGTTTTCCATGACCTCATATGCCACTTGGGAGTAGACCTGTTTCCATGCCCTTGAGATGAGTTTAGAAATTCCAATTGAATGAGTACACTACTACTACTACTAGTGTGATTACTAGGCCAATGGCAAAGAGCTGTAGGAGGACAAAACCACGCGAGGCCTAGAACCCAAGTCGGAGCTAAAGCAGGTCCATTATCTGGCATTAGGCTTTTCAGTATGTTTGAGTTCGATTTGCTGCCGAAACCCCAGTATCCAGACACAGTAGCAGAATAATATGTGACAAAAATCGCTGTATAACACATGAGAAGGCCTTAACCATCTTCCCAGTCACAGGTGGAGCCAGAGTTGCCTGCGATGAAGCACAACAATTCAGAGCAGAGTTCAAGTTTCTAACAGCTAAGAATATGAACCTACATTACAAGATATTGCTAATCGTCAACATGTCTTTCTAGTACTGATGCTGCTTAGCCCAGAATTTGAACTTTCTATGCAAGCATACTTACGGTGATTTCAAAAAGATGAAACAGAAGTTGAGGCTTACTTGTATTTCAGGCAGTATCCCATTCCCAAAATTGGCAGCTATAATGGATATGGAAGTGAAAGCACTAAAATCCTTGCTGACTCTGAAGATTCCAAGGAATAGCCTTGAGGGGCATTTTTGGATAAACCTGCAAGATGTAGAAGTTGGTTAGATGGCCAGATGGAAAAGAATAGTCTCGTTTTAGGAATAATGCTGTTTATTAGCATTATTTGATTTCTATGTGGAGAAGGTTACAGTTCATTATTGCCATAGCTAACTCTTGCCTTGTACAAAATATGACCTACATGAAGAACATAAATGACAGATTCTTACGGGTTCAAATGAAATAGGAAATGTGAAAAGCTGTAAGACTGATTTCTAGTTTGAACTTTGACATTAAACCGAAAATTAGACCAGCCACTGCCTCTACAGGGAAGGCAGGATAGTCGTTCTAGTTTCTTCTTCCACAAAAGCTCCGATAACAAACTTTCTAATTGGACCTCGAAGGAAGCATGCAAGTAGATGAAAGCTCCACAGGAATCCTCCAACAAGCCATGAGACTGGCAGCGTCAGCCGAAGATGCCTAGAAATGCAGTTTCATGATTCAACAGTAACTTCTTGTACCCATCTCAGAAATCAATCTTCTTTCAGTTTTTTTCACGGGTTAAACTGGTCCAAGTTAGAGGTTTTGTGATATCAAAAGGTGTTCTATGTCCGCAGATGACATTTATTCAATTACCAATCAAGCATCGATGTCACTAGTTTTTGTTTTGAGCGGCTAAGAAACATTTTATTAACAAGAAGCCCAAACGTATACAGTTCAATTAAAGCGCGAAAAACATGGATTTAATACCTGCATGAACACAAGCACCAACTACAAGGAAGGTATCCCAAGCTGAGAAACATTGAACCCAAATTAATGTGCCTGAGAGAGTGGAAGGTCGGGAGCTGGGAGAGAACTATCATGACCACCGTCACCATTGCTATGAAGTCGTACAGTTTAAGGGACCCATTAGAGAAAGGCTTGAGTAATAATGATCTTGTACAGTCCAAACAGAAAAAAGAAAGTTGTAAAATAAATCCTTCTGTCTCCGTTGATACAAGAAAGGAAATATATACAGCAGACAATGATTACATGTGAAATCAAGAAATGTTCCTGTATTAATTTGTTTTCCGGAGACTCATGAGAGCGGCATTTACGATATATTGCTTACGGACATAGTTCAAAGCGCTTCAAAGTTTTAACTTGATCAGATTATCTTTCCTAAAAGCCATTTCCTGTCCTATTTGTTATGCGTACTTTAAAAACCGCCACAGGCTTTGAATGCTTCCGGGGAGTTCCAATTCCTATAGTGAAGCCAAGCTAATATACTTCGCCGATGCTGAGGAAGAGTTAATGAAATTTTAGTTAAACTTTGAAATCCAAGATAGTCAATGAGAAATGCTGATATGATTAGCTAGCTTATAAGTCAAGTCTAGGGAAAATTTTCAAAAAATCTTAAATATATTGCAATCATACACTTATTTTTTTTTAGCCAATTGAGTCCTAAACATTTTACAATTATGTTAATTTAACCCATCCGACCAAATTCGACGTGTGACATTGACGCGATCTCTGGTAGGTGCCAACAAACAATTTTTTCATATTATTTTTTTATTTTTTTAATTTTTAATTTTTTTCTTTTTTTCTTTTCTCTCTCTTCTTTTCCCCTCTCTCCCTCATTCTTTGCAACCAGCTGCTTCAACTGAGGGCGAAGCTTAGTCTGTTGGGTTGCCAAGCGAGGGCTACCTTAGCCATTGGGGAGGCAAGCCCTCGTCAACTCACCTCTAGCTAATTACCAAAAGGAGGGAGAGATGAGAAAAAAAAAAAGATTAAAAAATTAATAAAAATAGAAAAAGATAATATTAAAAATTGTTCACCAATCGGGTCAAATTTCAATGATTGATTGACCGGACATAATTGCAAAATTTTATAACTCAATTAACCAAAATAATAAATTTAAAAATTGAATCAGTACAATTGTAAAAGATTTAAGATATTTTTAGTAATTTTCCACTTTCGCATGCCTAATAGGTTAGTGCAAATCGCAAAAGCGTCACAAAACTGCATCACACACTAAAGTAGATAGAAGACATACCTGAAGGCATTCTCCGGCCAGCAGAATCACTCCGATTCCAATCCCAGTGTTGATGGCGATTTGTATGAATATCACAAAATAAAACATCAATCCCGGGATCCTATAAAATGACAGAAGCCAAGACCATAAGATCTGCACACAATTAGAACGGTAGCATCAGCATTATTTTCGCAAGCAAAAAAGAAATTTACCCGCGAGAATTTTATCCATATGGTAAAGGATCCATCATCCGAATGACTAGAAGATGCACTGAATTAATTTATCAAATTAGACCCTACTTAAAACCTCTTGTCAACCAAAGAAGAAGAATCGACGGACTGGCCGCTCTACCCATTATAGCCATGGGCCTTGGGCCATCAAGCTCCAAGAAAATATGACGCAAGCATTACGAAATATAAACCAAAATTACAAAAAGGAACAGAGAAAAGAAAATTAGCTGCCAACTACCAAAGTCCAGCGGCTGGCCAACGTGTCTGAACAATCCGTGCGGACATTTTTAGTATTTACGGCCCATCACCGCCCAATGGTCCCATCTTTCTTTGTCCACGACGACCATTTTACTAGAATGTTTCTCCATATGCCCGAACAATTGAAACTACTTATACCTTCCGCGAAACATTCATGATTATTTTCACTGGTTATGATTCACAGAATCCATATTGGAAATCTGGAATATGAAGCAACGGTAATGGTCACGATTTTCCAGATTTTTTATGTGTGATCAAGGTGATGTATTATGTGAGGAAATAAATTTTGAGAATCTTGCGAATCGAACTTATATCCTACGATTTAAATAAGATGAGTTAGATTCAGCTTGTAAAAAAAAAGATTAAAGTTTAGTAGACCCCGATACCATCGTCATATATTGATTGGTGTAAAGACTTGCTAAAAATTAAACGAATAAGGAAAAAAAAACACGATTCTCAATATATCAAAAGAAAATTCTGAGAAATCTAACTTTTTAAAAAAATTTGGATCTAGTTATGCTCTTTTTTTTTTGTTTGTAACATTCAGAGGAACAAGAAAATTAGGCCCTATTTGTTTGTGTTCTTTTCTTTTGTGCATGAACACAATTATTGTTTTTTTGTTTCTAGTAAAAAAAAAAAAAAAAACGCGCTTTTGCTTCGTTTCCAAATCTATTTTTTTGCTTCGGAATAAATTTAATGAAACAAAAAAAAAAAAAAACTGTTTTCTTTGCTTCTCAACACTTCAAAACAATTTTTCTTTCCTTATTTTTTTCTTCTCTTTTCTTCTTCTTTTCTTTTGGCCAGCTTACATCGGCCTTGGCTATGGCCGGTGATCGTGCCGAGGCTAGCGACCACCGGAGAGTCGCTAGCCCCTTCGGCAAGGCCGAGCCTCACTGTGGTCAAGGCCGCGCCCTCGTCACCGGGTCACCGGCCATGGCCGAGGTTGGCGACCAAACCCAAAGAACAAAGACTAAAAAATAAAAATAAAATATAAAATATATAAAATATTAAAAAATTATACAAGTTTACTAAATGTGTTCCTGCTCTTTTTCTATTCCAAGAACAAGTTTTACCAAACATCTTCTTCTATTCAAAAATTGTTCTCTAGAACAAAATATAAAAACTATTTTTGTTTCGGGAACAATTTTTTAATAAAAACGTTATCAAACGCATAACTATTGTATTACCAATCTTATAGTAAATTTCTAATTTTTTTAAAGTATTTTGAAATTATAACTAAGCAAAAAATGCGTGATGATTCGCTTCATAATTAATAAAAACTAAAATTGAATGGAGAGATACTTTTGATGGACTAAGGCCTGCTTTGGTAACCATCCAAATAGTGTATGATTCTGATTTTTTGTTCCCAAAGAAATAGCTAGTTTAACATAATCGCGTTTGGTAAAATTCTTGTTTCCGGTAAATTTCTATTTTTTTGTTCCCCGGAATTAGATTTGAAACAGAATCAAGAATAAAAAAAGATTGATTATTGTTCCGAGAATAAATCTAAGGGTGCATTTGTTTCGCTAAATACATTTTCAGGAAAACGCTTTCCTCATTTTTCGGCGCTTAGCCAGAAAATGAAGTCAACAGAGAACGTCAAAGTCAACGGAAAACCTTTTCATGGCAAAGCCTTAAATTCTGTGAAATGATTTCCCCTTTCAAACCACCTCGAAAACGCGTTTCCGAATCTACCAAAGCTTAGATTTGATGCTTGGGTTTACAAACAATTATTCTTATAAAAATATATTTAAAAAAAATCGAATTTAAATTTTTTGTTTTTTTGAATTAAAATTTGAAAACATTTTAAAAATAAAAATAAAAATTTCGAATTTATTTTTTTTCTTTTATTTTCTTCTTTTTTTTTGTTTTTGTTTTATCTTCACCCGTCATCGGCCACGAGGAAGGCCAATGAGCTCTAGTCTCTCGATCTCATGGCCTTCGACAACAAGACTTGAGTTTGCCCGAGGCCGATGAGCCTCAAGCCTCGCTAAATCAGGTGAGCTCGTGGCCTTCAAATATGAGGCTCAAGCCTCACTAGATTGGGCTAGCTCGTAGCCTCTAGCAGCCTTTGGCGACAACTGAAGCTCACCCCTTAAGCTAGCCGAAAAATTCAAATGGCAAACAAAAATTTTTTTTAATGGGATCCAAACGGCACAAAACATTTTCAATTATACATCACCAAACAAAGGAAAACAAATCATATTCTTCCTCTTTTCCATGAAACAAACGCACTCTAGAATCAAAACCAATTCTTCATCTTTCTTTTCTCTTCTTCTTC
The DNA here is from genome assembly GCA_016097595.1 of Eucalyptus pumila. Classification (NCBI taxonomy): domain Eukaryota; kingdom Viridiplantae; phylum Streptophyta; class Magnoliopsida; order Myrtales; family Myrtaceae; genus Eucalyptus; species Eucalyptus pumila. The sequence goes on along the minus strand of CM027849.1, from coordinate 20,148,525 downwards.
TTCATCGACCGCCATCCCGCGGTTCCGCCACCATCGCCACTGTCCACCGCCAGTCGCCGGCAACTGGTTCGGCTTGCTCGCCTAGCCTCGCTAGTGGCCAGGCAGGCCTCACCCAGCCCTAGCAAGGCGAGCCTCGTGACTCGCCCAAAACGACGAGGGTCGACGACAATCCGGTGAGGTCACCGTTCGTCTAGTCCGGTCGCCGTCACGACCGACCCTAAGAAGAAGAATAAAAAGAATAGGATAAAAAGGAAAATAGTAAAAAATTATTTAAAAATTAAAAGAAATTGATTTGAAACAGAATTAATGAGCATAGTACCAAACACAATTCTATTTCAAAATCATTTATGATCAAAATCTATTCCCAAGAACGAAATCGTTACCAAACACGCTCTAAAAAGCCACTAACTACTAAGGACCAAATCCAAATCCAAATCTTAGAAACCGACTTTGCGCTATAAAGCGATCGCATTATCGGCAAAAAACGCAAGGAGACTAGGCGTCGAGATTGTTGTCTTCTCGCGGCAGCCTCGGATGAACCAGCCGAACTTATCCGGCGCCAACAGCCCGGCGGACAGATCAATGATGACGTGTGGGGGAGGTTAGGTAGATAAACTCACCAAGGACGTCGGCGGCGGGCTCACGGAAGCGGATGTGGCGGCGGCGCTCCTTCGCACTGCTCCAGCACCTGCGACATGAGGGAGTAGGAGTAGAAGGTGACGACCCCCATGGCCGTGAGTGCGGGCAGCCCGGCCCCACCCCGGAACGCGTACGGAAGCGTCGCATCGCCGGCCCCACGATCGCCGTCGTCGTGGAACCCCGCGTGCCACCACTTCCCTGTCGGCCACAGCACGTAAGGCAACATCGAGGCTGGAAGAAAAAGTCTCTCCTCGATCCGAAAAGGCAACGAAACGGACGGATTCGACGAACGAACACTTGGCCGGCGTTGCATTCGACGGACGCCGCCGCAGTGAAGCGGTGGGTTTTACCTTTGACTCGAGAGACGAAGGCGGCTCCGGCGTCGGGTCGGCGTCACAGCGGGCGCAGGAGGGCTCGCCATTGAGTGAACTTCTGGTACGAAGGATCGAGTCCGTCGAGGAGGAGGAGCGAGGGAGAAGTTATAAGCAAAGGAGCAGCAGAGCTGGACGCGCGTGACGTGGGGGGTTCTAGCGTGCGGTCGGTGCGAGAGAGCGAGAGGAATTTGAATTTGTGCTCTGCGATATTTTATTTTTTAAAAAAAGAGGGAGAAATGGATCGAGACCGAGGGAGATGGAGTCTCGATCTATTAGGAACGTGTGCACATATAACAATAATGATGGTGATAATAATAATTATGATGGTGGGACGAAAGATGTTTTATTTTTATTTTATTTTATTTTCAAAAGTATTTGATAGGGTAATGCAAGAGCGATATGATATAAAGAAACCTTTACATAATAATGACTGTATGTTATCTTTGATTTTATGCCTTTAGTCTGATCGGATCGCCCATTAGACGCGGGAAAGAAAGGTTAAAAATAGGGTTTGACTTTTTATATCTCGAAAAGTGAAATTCGGTGGAGATTTTTGTTTAAGTAAATTTGCGATCGCTTAACTAATTATTTCAACGATACAAGTCATTGATTTTAGAAAAATTACTTTTCAAATCATTCATTTTTTGCGAAAAATGAGAGAAATCTGAATGAGAATATTATTCTTTTCACTTTTTATAAGTATGCAAGATAAAAATAAAAGTTGAATGTCTTTAAAACTTTTGATTTGAATGGAAGCGTAGTCTAATTATCAAGTGAAAGTGAAATTTTTTTACTTTGGAAGACGCCACCACCGAACACCTGGTCAAATTTCTATTTATGCTGAAATTTTTTATTTTTGCCAATAAGTTAATTTTTTCTTTCAAGAAAACAGAGAACAATTTTCCTTGTGAGCTTCGGCTTGAAAAAGAACTCTAATGAGTGCAGTTAAAAGGGGGGAATTAATTTCATATATTGGTGACATCCAAAAAGTGGCCAAATTTCAATTATCATCGACGAGCAACAAACTTAGTCGATAACATCGGACTTTAATCAAAACAAAACTCACCATTAGGCAAAACAATGGGCAATTTGAAGGGAATCAACAACTTGCCAATAATGTCACTGATTGCAGACATAGCAAGTTTTTAACAAGAACCTTCACTAGTTAACAAGGTCATGTACACCAACATGTAACTGTCAAGGGTGATTGGATTGATGTACCTATCAAGATGATGTATTCAATGAAATCAGCAAAGTTGAGTAATTGGTAATAAAGTCAATGCAATCGTAACCGTCAAGATAATAGATATATTATATTTTCCTATAACCTCTTATCAAGGTAGGAAGTTGGTCGTGTCGTTTTATATTTGCGGAGGTTCGAAATCAAGCAAAGAACATCCGAAGATCAACTTCCCAAAATTTCAAATTTGCGTTGAAGAGTTTAGCTGCTAAAATAGGAAAGTCCAACTTTGACTTGAACTTGGATTTTGTTTAAAATATATAGAGATATATTTTGGTTAAAATCAGCAAGATAATTGCAAAGGAAAGTCCAACTTTTGCTTGGGTTGATCGAATCCTAGCTGATTCAGTTTCCCTCACGCATGGACTTCTCTAGCGGTGGATTATATATCAATTCTCAAGGCTTGTTCGTGGGTAGAGGTTGATCATGAAGAATTGGTCTTGAAGCATTGTCTTGTCGTCGAGTGCTTGGGAGGGATTTTCTTTATCGTTCTTGTCCATGAATTACATCCAAAAATATTTAGTATTCAAGCCAATTAAATATTGTGATAAAATTTTTGTGTAATTCCTTTGTGAGATTAAGAGATTATTTCTTGAGTAATTTCAAGACTAAACATTGCGTGCATTATTGAGTGTAATTGGGATTTGGGAAACACCCAAGAGAGTATTTAAATGACTCAAGTGTGTAATCTCTTTATATCACTTGATCTATAATGAAATTCGTCGTTGCTCTCTCCATGAACGTAGGTCTTTATAACTGAACCACGTAAATCCGATATCCGGTTTATTTTCTTCTTTTGTCTATATATTATTGTTTGATCTCTTGTTTTTGCAACAATTGGTATCAGAGCCAAGTTTAAGCGAATCGATGGTGACAAAAGAAGTAAAAGTAAGAATTAACAGATTTGATGGGAATGATTTTGGTTTCTAGAAAATACAGATTGAAGATTATATTTACTAGATAAAACTGCACTTGCTCTTATTTGGGGAGAAACCATAATTGATGAAGCAAGTCCATTAGGATTTGCTGGATAGACGAGTTATGGATGTAATTCAGCCGACATTGGCTCGTAACGTCGCGTTTAACATCGTGAAGGAGAAGACCACTGCTGAGCCCTATTAGATATGTATGAGAAGCTCTCTACGATCAACAAAGTCTATTTGATACGATGTCTGTTTAATTTGAAAATGAGGGAAGGTGCGTCAGTTACATATCATATCAATGAATTCAATATGATTGTTAGTCAATTGAGTTCAGTGGAGATTGACTTTGAAGATGAGGTATGTGCTTTGATTCTATTATCCTCATTGCCTGATAGTTGGAATACTACTGTTACTACCGTTAGTAAATCCTATGGATCAACAAGTTTGTCATTTGATGGGGTTCAAGATTTGATTCTAAGTAAGGACATCCGTAAAAGAGAATCTGGTGAATTTGTATATGCTGCTTTAGTAGGTGAAAATAGAGGAAGATCTAAAACACGTGTGAGTAATAGTACTAATATGAACATGCGTAGTCAATTTAGGACTGATGTTATCTGTTGGAGCTGTGGCAAGAGGGGGCGTCTTAAAAGGAATTACCTTAAGTTGAAGAATTATAAAAGTAAGGGAATTATAGTTGATTCTACAGATAATATTACAGCTATAGCAGATAATGTTGATTATGTTTTGTTTATCACTAATTATTTATCGTTTGATGGATGGATTATAGATTATGGTTGTTCTTTTCATGTTACACTAAATAGAAATCAGTTTACTACTTATCAGTGCATAAATGATAGTAAAGTATAGTTAGGGAACAACACTAAATGCAAATGTTAAAATCAGAATGCATGATGATATCATGAAGACATTGACTGGAGTGAGGCACGTTCAAGAATTGAAGAAGAACTTAATTTCCTTAAGTGCCATGGATTCAGCTGAGTATCGATATATTTCAGAATGTGGAATTCTGAAAATTATTCGAGGTACTTCAATAATAATGAAAGGAATAAAGCATAATGGCATGTATGAGCTTTCAATGTGAGATAGTGACAAATTTCACTGCGGAGATGTCAGATGCATCTGTTCAAGAGTTTAAATTGTGACATATGCGTTTGGGGCACATTAACTAGAGAAGCCTAAAAGTTTTAATTGAAAGAAATCTGCTATGTGGTTATGTTCCTACCGAACTGAATGTATGCATGTGCTATGATTTAGATCAATGGCAGAAAGTATAGTTCACTACGACTGTAAAAAAAAAAAAAAACCATGGAAATTACAGAGTTAATCCAGTTGAATGTTCGTAGGTTGTCGCGGTTTCCTTCGAGGAAGAGTACTAAATATATATTAACAGTTATTGATGACTACTCAATGAATACGTGGGTATTTGTGCTTAGGCACAAGTTTGATGCTATTGTTAGGATCAAGTAGTTGATAGCTTTGATCGAAAAGGAGACTAGTAAGACGATGAAGCATGTGCGGACTGACAGTAGCATGAAGTTTTGCTCGAAACTGTTAAACGAATTCTGCACGAATGAAGGTATAGTAAAACACCGCACTAATGCTAATGAACTACAATATGTTGCGGAATTGATGAGCAACACGTTGCTAGAGACGACTCATAAAATGCTCTCTAATGCTGATATGGTTAGGAGATTCATAGCGGATGCGCTAAGTACGGCGTGTTAACTAATGAATAGATCCCCATCGACTACGATTGGATATGTGACTCCCAAAGAAATGCTCTAATGCTGATATGGTTAGGAGATTATAGCGGATGCGCTAAGTACGGCGTGTTACCTAATGAATAGATCCCCATCGACTACGATTGGATATGGGACTCTCGAAGAAATGTGGTCAAGTAACATTGCTGATTATTCTATTCTTAAAATATTTGGTTGCCCATATTATATTCGAGCAAATGATAATAAGCTCGACGAAAAGATAAGAAAGTGCATATTCCTAGGCTATGCACGAGATGAGAGGGGTTATCAAGTGTGGTGCTCGGAGTTAAATTCACCTATTATCAGCAAAGAAGTTACATTTGACGAGTCTCCAGTACTTCTGGCTATGAGGGATTATAGCAGTATTCAAACGGATTTGAACGATGTTCAGCTTGAGGTGGAGTTGCAACCAGAAATTCCTGAGGTAACGAGTACGAGTACTAGCAAAGTAATTAACACGGAAATCTGCTTGAGCCTATAGAGCCAATGGTTGCCGTAATTGCTTAAATTAACAAGGTATGTATTCGATCTTCTGAAAGGTGCATGTGGAGTTGGTATTCTGATGAGGTCTTCGGTTATGGCGAAGTTCAAGCGAAGCTTGGACTTGGATAATATCTGTGGCGATTAAGCCCATCATGGGCTATAAGAAAGTAGCGGTAGAGTTTGATTTTTTGCGAAGCGATTGCAACTTGGCTCAAACATTGAGTCAAGGTGGAATTGTTAGAATATGTCTCGAGTTTGAGCCTGATGAGAAATTCCGAATATTTTGAATTGAATATTTTGTAGACGTTCGAAATTAAGCAAAGAGCATCCAAAAATCAACTTCCCAAAATTTCGAATCTACATTGGAGAGTTTGGCTTCTAAAATAGGAAAGTCCAACTTTGACATGGACTTGAATTTTGTTTAAAATATATAGTGATATATTTTGGTTAAAATCGACAAAGATAACTCCAAATGAAAGTCTAGCTTTTGATTGGGTTGACCGGATCCTACCTAATTCGGTTTCCCTCACGTGTGGACTTCTCTGGGGGAAGATTATATATCAATTCTCAAGGCTTGTTCGTGGGTGGAGGTTGATCAAGAAGAATTGGTCTTAAAACGCTGTTTTGTTGTCAAGTGCTTGGGAGGGATTTTCTTTATCGTTCTTATCCATGAATTACATCCAAGAAGATTTAGTGTTTAAGTCAATTAAATCTTGTGATAAGATTTGCATGTAATTCTTTCATGAGATTGAAAAATTATTTCTTAAAAAATTTTGAGGCTAAACACTGCGTGCGTTATTAGGTGTAATTGGAACTTGGAAAGCACCGAAGTGTTTGAGTGACTCGAATGTGTAATCTCATTATATCGCTTGATCTATAGTGAAATTCGTCACTACTCTCTCCCCTATCGCGAACGTGATCTTTACAACTAGAATCAATAAATCCGGTTGTCCGAGATTTTTTTTTCTATCTATATATTATTGTTTGATCGCTTGCTTTCGTAACACAATACAACTCCATTCCATTCCTTTTGCCAATACGACATCGTTTCCGTTTAACTTCAGAGAACATGCTCTCTTTTGTACATTCAGACTAATAAATACCTTGACTGGCCATATGGTCTGTGTAATACCTGAGCAAAATGGGAGACCTGAAGAAGGAAGTAGAGCATATTCACAACCATTGCAATACACACACGGACTGCAAACTCCTGCTGAGGAGCGTGCATCGCCCTGTTGCATGCGTTTACAACCTCACCAATTTTATCTATTAAATCTCGGGTTTTGCTACTCTGATTCAACTCGCGCTCGCCACAATTTCCATTATTACATCGTTCCAAGTGTCGATAGGCCCCGGCAAGCACCAGTGCAAGCAGTCGTTCTGGACTTTGGCGTTCTGGTCCTTCGCAAATGGTTGAAACTCCCGGTAAGGACCCGGATGCCCATCGGGCCTCGTCAGCAAGAGTTTAGTGAAGTCGAGAAGCTTTAGATTCACGCCATTTTTAGCAGCTACGGCTGATGCCTTCTCATACTCGCTGAGTTCGATCTCACGGAGAATTCGGGTTCAGATCCTTCAATTCGATCTCACCTTCTTTGACAGGAGCCGTTCTTCGACAGGTCCCACCGTTATGCCACTCCCCATTCTCAAAATGATCTGGTGTGGATGTGCGAAAAAAATATCAGACCTTTGTGCTTAGATTTTGCTATGAAGTTCACCACGTTATGCAGGGTCCTCCTGTAGGCAAACTCGAATCCCTTCTCGGAAATGTCTTCTTTCTTACAGTTATGGCAGCCCACGGCTCGACCATTCTCATAGTATATTGCGGTCTTGAGAAACCACTTCCCCGTTGATATTATCATGTAATCCAAGTTTGGATACAAACTAGTCCAGTTTGTATCAAGTTTGTCCAGATGAAGCTCAACTGGCGATGTGGAGACGCCATTGAAGTCCTCGAAAATTGCTGCTTTTACGAGGAACGGAGTCCAGATGACTGAGATGTTGAAGTTGTAGGAGGGGAAGCGCCACCCTCTCGATTTGTATTCTTCATCATGGAAGACGTGTATTGGTTGTTCTACCTGAAAAATGTATTCACTGAGCTTAATAATAAACAACAATATGGGTCCACAAATTTCAAACAGCATAACATAATAGTGAACGAAAGTCAGAGAACAGCAAACTTTCACCGATACACACCCCACATCAAGATGAAATATCTCAAAAGATAATCTCGCACACAAAGACAGCACACTCAATAAGCTTGCCTGTCTCTGCTTTTGGGTGTTACCACACTCATTCACATTATGCAGTTATGGATCGAGAACCAAGGACAAGCAAAGAATGATACTGATAATCTGCAAATCCCTAATCTATTCAGAAACATCTACTTATGGCACATTCTGAGGACAAACAGGTACTACCCTTTGCTCATCTGTTCCGCCTGCCCGTCCAACTAAAACCTTCAGTTGTATGTAGTTGCAAGGTCATTCCAAGATGAAATCATCCTACCAGATTAATTTTGAATAAAAACAAAAGGAAGGGATCACATTTTTAAAGCCTCGATATGCTAATTCAGCTTCCATCTGTGGACACATAAATCAACTACAATTTTTCTTTAAGCAAAAGACTAGAATGTCTGTAGTTGATCAAGGACATTCTGTTTTCTCATCAGTAGATGACATCCTCATAAAAAGAGACAAACATCTACACTACAATCTCTTTTCCATCGACCTTTCTTTCATAGGCAAAATCACCCTCTCATGCACAGGAATAATATCGCAAAGTCCGTCCTAAAGGATCTTGGTTTATCATCATGCCAACAAAGTTCGACCTATTAACACTAGTCGGAGTCCTGTTTAACAGAATCGGCAATACCATGATTGAATGATGCAGAGGGCACATCAACCTTAGTGGCTATTGCTTATTAACCGGCTTTATCTAGCTTCAGTTGTCGGAAGAGGTAAAGTCACAAGCCAGAAAAGCAATATCCTGGAGTTCCTGGGCTAGTTAAAGTATAAATGGTTTTGTTTAGAGAGAGGAGGAGGGAAAGAAAAACTGAATACACCCTTGCATAAAATACTGCAGTTGCACAGCTCCTATAACAGGACCTATAACTGGACAGACAATGACCAGACAACCACCAATCAATGAAAAATCATACTTGATAATCAAGCACAACCACCGCAATTTTAGATGACATCTGCACAACATTAAACCCAGAAACCAGCATAATACAAATAAGATGATTAACAATTTCATTCCCTGAAAAAGGCACGTTAGAGAATCAAAACAACTCCCCTTCAAAATCTCTGCAGGCAGCAAACCTGACATCTAACTTTCAAGTAAGAATGCCAAAACTTACAGTTGAGAGCATGCATAGCAAAGACTGCACATGGTTACGAGAAATTGAATCGCCAATCAACGCCCATGCCTTGTTCCTCATTAACTCGAGAAACCTCCGCCCATTGAATTGTGGCAATTCGCAGTTTCTCGGTTTCCACCTCCAGTACAAATACCCATTATCCGGCCTCCCATTCCCCATACAGTTTTGGTGACTCTCGATCAAGGGGCAACTCTGATTGGTATAAACCGGACCAGACCGATCTGGAATCCAATCCCCAGAGAAAAGATCACATTCATCTGAAACAAATGTCGAGATCCATGGGGAAACACCAAATCAGTTAAAAATGTGAACTTTTCATGAGACCAAGACAGGATTGCCCTTCAAAAAGCAGCTAAATGAAGACCAATCAAAAGAAAGTAGATTTCACTGCCCGTAACACTAAGCATTTCATCATTACAAATTAAAATATTCGCGACCGACGCAGCCACTGTAATTACCTGAGGATAATTGAAGCAACTTTCTAAGTTATATCCTCCTTCCCTTCTCTCAATTCAGCAACTCCTCCTCAGGAATTACACAACCAAGAAAAGAGAACCGATACAGACCGACAAAGAACACAAAAGGAAAGCAGCAAGAAACGCTACCGTCGCCAGCATTTTCATCCTCCGCGCCCGTCGAGTCGAACTGAGGCGAGACGTCATCAGATTCGGCCGGCCGTGCCACCTCCGATCTTTCGGCAACTGGGTTCCCCACACCGGGCGGCAGCTCCTCGGATCTCGAGTAGAGGAGCCGAAACGCGAGACCCACCAAAAGAATCGACACCGCCAGCTTCACCGCCAGATGACCGTGCTTGCCACGCGACGGCAGTCTCCAGTTCGCCTTCATCTTCCCTTCTCGCCGCTTCTGCTAGCTCCGGGATGGGGTCTGAGTTCTTGGCCGCCCCTCTCGCGAGCAGAGATAAAGAAAACATCATTTACTTCCGAGGCTAAGTACTTAGATGGATGGGGCTCCACAGGGGAAAGAGCCAGTTTAACTTGAGAAAAACCCAAGATCGCACAAAGCAGTAATTACTCCCCGCGAATCCAGCTGTGATTGCTGAATCATTCGGCCAAAGCCAGAAAGGTTTGACGTGAGCCAGCGACCGACCGACAGGATCCTAGGTTACTGTAACGCTCGGCTACGCAGGTCTGTCGACGGATCACTCTCATTTCTTACAGTATCTTTCGTACAAAGGTGGAGTTTTTCTCTTCTAACCGGTGTCCCAAGGCTTTTACCATGAAGTAATTTCCTAAAAAGAAAATCCATTTTCAAAACACCACGTTGTATATACATGTGTGTATGAATAAAAATATTAAAAGTGCTAAAACTTAATACAAAAATGTAATTGGGTTCTTAAATTTTTAAAAAGTACAATTAATTTCTAAAATTTATCGTAAAAATACAGGTCCTAAAATCTTCAATAAGACAGTTAAGTCCTAAAATTTCTTACGAAAGTACAATTGAATTCTAAAATTTACAAAAAAGTATTATCAACGAAATGACTTGATTTGGCCAATTTGTCAAGTTTTAGAATTTCATTGAATTTGTGTAATAATTTTTAAGACTTCATTACATTTTTGAAAATTTTAAGATTAAATTGTACTTTTGTAATAAGTTTAGAACTTCTAATGTACTAATCTCATATATAATCACAACAAATGTTTAATGAATGGAAATAAAGTAATTTGAGTTTATCATTAACAAGTGTCCTATTTATCGACAGATCATTTCATTTTTAATAATATCTTTTTGTGCGAAGATTGAGTTTTTCTCTTCTCACTGATGTCCCAAGACTATTACCATAAAGCAATTTCCTATAAAGAAAATTGATGTTGAAAACACCATATGTATATTCACAACATATGTTTAATGAAACTAAAAAAAAAAACATAATTTCCGTAATTTATCATGAACAAGTGTCCTAACATAATAAAGATATTAAATAATGCCGTAAGACACTTGTTAAGCCTCGTTAGATATGCTTTAGACTTGTGAAATCTTTTAACTAAATGAGAATCTTTCATAAAGTGTTTTGTTATTTAATTCGTGCCTCAGTTAAACTGAATAAATTCTCTAACTTACTATTTAACAAGATCAAAAGATTATTGTACAGATCTATCATTAATTGAAAAGAATAAACAATAATTTGTGCTTGACGAAGTAATCAAGGGTCAAATCACGACGGATGATATATAAAATGACTTTATAGAGATTGTCTATAATCAACATGTTATAGTTATCTTCGAGGAAAATCATTTAAATAGGAAGAGAATTTCAAAAGGAGAAGACGGACACCTATATATTCTCACTTGATTGAAAACAGGAGTTTTCTTTCTTTTTTCTTTCTTTATTTTTCGTCAAAATATTTAAAATATTTTAAAAATTTTAGAAAATCTTGAAAAAATTGCATGTGAATCTACGTATTAACATTTGTATATTGTGAAAAAAAAATTGTGATATTTTTAATTAAAAAAAAGTCAAGATGCATCCATCACGAGATTTAGACTAAATAAAAAATGAAAGTGCAAATCTATCTAATTACATCAAAATTTTAAAAGAAGCTTCTCGATCTGGAGGTACTCGAAATTTGGCAATCCATCGACAATACCAACAGGTAGCATTGAATTTAAATTGGGAAAAGCTTACAAAGCTAGTGAGCTCATGAATTTGCACGATTTGGGTAGATCCAATCACCTAATAATTATAACAATAATTGACTTTCACCTGAGAAAAAAGGGAAAAGAAAAGCATCCTATCTATATACATGAAGCACCAGGGTGTATTTACTATCCAGAGAATTTTCATTGCCTGTAATCACGCATACCAAATCCATGCTTTGCCTTCTGCACCCTGCCAAGAGGTCAAAAGTAGAGGGCTTCTGGTGAGAAAGAACCATTCAGGAAAAGCTATAAACCAATCAAATAAGGAGCTTTCAAGAAATGATATCGTGCGGGATCACCATCGAATTCACACCAACCAGAGAATAGTTTCTCGAGGGACCATGGAAAGATGGTCAATACGCCTGGTTGGTTTACACTGAACGGATGTTTAGCACCATGGTTCTTGTTGATTCTCGGTAATTCACTAGTTAATGGTATCTAGCACACCCTTTTAGTTGAGAACGAAGTTAAATCTATTTCCTTAAATTACTCTAATCCCTTCAGCAGATGATAATCTAAAGAGAATCAAAAGGAGCATGGAAGAAGAAAATAAGCAGCATCAATTGCTGAAGAAGGACCAAAAATGACATGTAATATGTTTATCTTTTTTTTGTATTGTTCGATAAGTAACGTAGATGTAAACAGATGTACTGCAGACTGCAGTTTTCTTGGCGACATCTACTCCAGGCCGAAGGCTTTTTCTTTGGCCCCTTCTAGTTAAGGTAACTGAATTCGTAACCAACACTAATCAAGAGTCCAAGACAACTCCAAAGCATAGTGAATAATAAGTTCTAAAAAGTGCTGTAAGTGAATTATTTCCATTTTCTAAAGAATATGATTTGATTATTAGAAGATGCCCATTAAACTGATATGCATTTGCAAGACTTACTTTGACGCAAGATTTCCAAGCCTATATAGCTTTTTGCCAGACTTCTCATCCCAAACTCTTCCTGAAATCTCGATTTTGTAGAACCTATTTGGCACCGTCGGCAGTCCTCTGCTGGCAAGTAGTTCCAGATCTTTCTGATGTAGCTCTCTCCCGTTCACAAAGACTCCCGTGTTTCCAGCAGCGCAGTTCACCGGCATGGGATAATTGAACTCTTCAATGAATGGCTGGGGAAATATAGTTAGAAGTCAGATGAGAGAACATGGTATATGGCCAATGACAAGTATAGTTTGTCTCTTCCCATGCTTTGATTAGTGCATCGAGTTCGAAAAATATTGCTAAGCCGAGGAAGAATAGGTCTCACCAGAACTATCCCGAGACAAGGTCCGCCCATCACACCCCAAAACCCACCTTGGAAATCATACCTGGCGAAAGGGAAAGGAAACACGACCTCTTATCAAGTGTCAGTTAATCACATTCAAGCAAAAGAGGACCAACTGCACAGAATGATGGATTGTCCTTGATGATATCCTCGATGCTCTTGTTTAGACTCTATAAGTCAACGAGACCACAACAAGCTATACTCGATACCAAAGTATTATTATCGTATATTGCATTAGCTGATCTCCACTATAGATAAACCACAACACCACCAAGCATCCTGTAGATTAAAATTTTCCTCATGCAAAATCATAGATTGCAAACCAATGAACACTTGTTCATCCAATCTGAAGACCTAGAGAGATACACGTAACATACACTCACTACTTTACTCGCCAGATAAGATACGTGATGTTAATGAAGATCGACATGCAACTTACCAATAATTCCCTGGAAGTATAGGCCCAGCAAGTTTTTCAGCATTTTTTACAAGGTGGTTGGGTATAGGGTGCCCATTAATGATGACAGTAGGCTTTTCAATTTCCACAATCTCATTAGATCTTGAGAAATCTCTAATGCCCTTAATGAGGCTCACCAAGAAAAACTTGTCCCTTTTCTTCGTCTTCGATTGATCTGCTTCTTTACTTGCATCCGAAGAATCTTGAGATGCATTAAGGTAGTCATTAAACGAGGACTCAATCTCAGTTTCTGTGGCTGTATCCTGCACTGATTTTTGTCTTGGGAAACTTATTTGGACCGAAAAATCCTGACGTATATCTTTAATTTTACTTTCTTCTGCAGATTGATCCTCAGATATTTTAGAACTAGAATCATCGAGATTCTTGGTGAATGTTAAGCATTGAAGTGTGGGACACTCTTCATGTAGTGATGGATTCTCTGCAGAAAAGGATAAGTCTGTCCCAAGCTTTACCTCATTTGGAACTTCTTCTTCCTCAGAATAATGGGAAGATGGAGCTAGACTACTGCCCTGCTTGTACTTCTGCATATTCACTTGCCGGTCACCTGACTCTTCATTTGCTTCACATTTCTCGTGGAAACTGGAATTGCCATGATCAGGAGAGCAAACGTCTATGGCACTACCTTCACCCGAGGAGTCTATCCCTTTCATGCCCAAGCAGCGTTGCAAACTAGCTATTTTCTCTTTCACTACCTCATTAGAACCGTTCTTGTCAAGGTAAGATGACTGTCTTGCATTAGAAGTGACAAGCCTTTTGCCCAGAACTTTAACCAAGAGTTCAGTCGAGCAGGACCCACATTGCAGATTTGGTTTTTTACGCCTCTCCACACTTATATTGGAAGGTAGTATCAGCAACTCAGAGCATTTGCAACACGTTATAAATGGAGCGCCACCTGATATTGGATGGTAATGCTTCTTACTTCTATTGGAAATCGCAATTATCTTCTGCTGAGAACCGGCGGTATCTGTGTCTGAACCAATACTCTCGGTTGGCCATCTTCTTTGGGGCCGTGGATAACGAGAACTCATAGGGGGAATATGAACACCCATATGACCACGAGGCCAAATTTGGATGGGATCACGATGGTAATAGGAGATGGAATTCGCAGGGTACTCTACACTCCCTTCACTGCCAAAAGGAGCTGGTTGGACCAATTGAGGAGTTTGCTCATGTTTGTGACGGCAGTGAGAACAGGTGCACAAGGTGCAGTCAAGGGAGGAATCTTGTGAATCCGCTGCAGAGAAATCTCGATTCAAATCCATGTACTTATTCAAGTGACCTCGATAAGATTGTTCTTCAAATTGATGGTGAGGCCTCAACATTGCCGCGCTCCTAGAAATAGGAGGTGGACATATGTCATGTGTATCTCGACCGATGCTACCAATAGAAGGAATAGAATGTTGTTGACGATGATGAATCCAATGAGGGTGCAACAGCATAGGCTTTCCTGGGGTCAAGACTCCACCAGGGACATACTTGAATTTATCATCAAAAGGCTCGGATATACCCTCCCTATCAAGAAAAACCGTCTCACCAGTTCTCTTGGATACATCGTTAATTCTGCTGAAGTGATATTTCAAATCATCCCACTTTCTCAGGAGCTCAGCATCCAAGTCCAAGATCTCCCCTCTATTAAGCCCATTTATGTGGACATTACTCTTCACCGGCTTGCTATGCTCAAAGTAGGAACAAGGTTGATGACTTGACGAGCCGTCATCAACATATGCATGTGAGGGAATCCTAACATTGCTGGAGTTCCCAGCAAACCCTTCAAACCATTCTCCAATCTTGTCCCACTGGTCAGCATCAACCCTCAAACTCGGCCAGCCAGAATATTGGGTCGAATTAGCTGGATTCTCTGTGAGACCTCCTTCCATGCTTGAGTTTATAGATTTTGGCCTGCTCAAATCGATCTTCAAGGGTCCTCCACTTTCAAGACCGTAACCAGCCTCCACAACAGCCTCTGATCTATCCACCTTCAGTTCCATCCCTTTGTCCATGCAGAAATCCTCCTCCTGTGTCCTTGATGAAGAATTACTGTTTACATCAAGATCACTTTTTGCAGAAACTACTGTTTCATTTCTGCCCTGGACAGCATCCGGCACACCCCTTCCCTCTTCATATCAGAATCACTAACATTAACCGTATCCGAGGAAGTGAATACCGAATTAGCTGGCAGTGCATTCTTCTTCTTCACTGCGCAAAGGAAAACCCATTCAAATTACCTCAATAAAAAAGCCCCTGCTGCTATTGTGTATATATAGCTTAAAGGATCTTTCTTACCAGTTCAATTAAAAGAGAGGTGTTGCCAGTTTAGTCACTGCTACTTTACTCCTGTCTTTCTTCTCTCTGTCATTGAAAATCCAAACCGTAACACGGCACAAACATACGAATCCCTCTGCCTAAGAGTCTCAGACATCAACTACTTTGATTTCCAAACACAACATAAGAAAAAAAATACTAAATTTCTCTGTAATGAACTGACCAAGAAATAAATTACCTCTAAGGAACGCACCATAAGCACCACACCGGTACACAAGAGGAGAGATCAGGAGACAGATTCTTACACCTTGGTCAACGGAATAACCCAACTCTCGAAGGACCCACCGGCCATCATAGCAACACCACGCAAAAGATCGTTGCTTTACTTTTTCTGCCGTGAACAACGGACGAGCCACTGGTCAACCTGCTGAAAGAAGACCAGGCCCCATGCAGAGAAAGCCACATGCAGAGAAAACCAGCAGGATATTCTCTACATGAGAGCAAGCTTATGCAATTTTGTACGTGAGCCGCGGGCAAAAATCTGGTTCAAGAGGATGTTGGGCTCAAGAGGAAGGAGAAACGAATCTTCTTCCAAGAAAATGACGGAACGTTTGGGAGGGAAAGTGATTGCTCTGTGAAAAGTCCTCTTGACTTCCTGAGAGAATAATAGTCGACGAAGAAATGGGTGGAGTGGCTTTCGCAAGCGGTCGGTCTCAAGGCTAGAAGACACGGTTGAGAACCTCATAATGAGAGATGATCATTGCATTGGTATCAACTTTTTTTATATTAAGAATGCTGCAACAAAGTGTTATAAAGATTGGATTATCGAATGATATATAATGGTAACCGTACTATATATCTCACTTGAATATGAATCATGTATTTTTAAGTATCTACCAACGATTTATCATGTCACGTTTTAACGCGATATTGCTCTTTTGCTAAGTATCCCGCTACAATATGTTTCTTGATAAAAAAAAAAAAAAAAAAGCTTTTACTATATGTAATTACCTAGTACTAGTAAGTTCGCATTGATGAGTAGTAACTATCTAAACAAATACACTGATATTCACGAGAGCATAATAGGACTGACTAAATTACGTAAAACATGAGTATTCTCTTGAGAAAAAAATTACCAAAAAAAATTGTAAGGATGTGGTATTAATGCCAATTGAATTATAAACCTTTTAATTTAGCAAACTGAATTTTTAACCTTTAGTTGTTAGTATAGTTTATTTGGTCAATTTTGGTTGGATATCGCTAATATGAATGCTGGGCATCCTACTTGACACAATCAATGCTAATGTAGACAATTTTTGTAATTTTTAGCTTTTTTGAATTTTTTTTTTCTTTTCTAGTTGGTGACTCTTGCTAGCCATGGGTGAGGGGCACTAGCAAAAAGGAAAGAAAAAAATAAAAAGGACAAAAGTATGGCAATTTTAAAAAATTATTTACATTAGTGCCGGCCACACATCATAGGATGACTAATATTGACTAGACCGTCACGTTGGTGTTTTTCTATCAAAATTGGCTAAAATGATTACATTAGTAAATCGTCAAAAGATTATGATTGAATTGGTGCAATTAAAATTTTTTAAACTAAATTGACACAAGTGCAATAAATTTATAACTATTTTGGTAACTTTCACTTATCTTGAACTTAAGCCTAATTATAACTCATAGATAGAAAATGCCATGCCATATAGGATAGCCGACATTCACATCATCGGATTCTAGCTAAAATTGGTTAGATTGATTAAATTGGCATAAGATAAAAAAAAAAATTATGACTTAAATGGCAAAATTGAAAAGTTTAAAATTGAATTAGCAAAAGTATAATAAGTTTAAGATTTTTTGGATAATTTTCTTTGCTCAGGAAACGTGAAAACCTAAATAATTCTTTGGGGTGTACAGGCTAGATTGAAGGATTGCGAAAGACACTATCAAGATATGTGAAAATAAAAGAGAGTAGGAAGTAAATTATTGAATCAGGTGTTAATCTATAGCTAATTCTCAAGAAAACCATTTCTTTATCTCCTCTCATCACCATCTTGAAATTTCTCAAATGTAGAACTTTTGTTCAAAGATGGTGCTTTGAAATTAATTCTAGGAGAATCATCCTTTTAGGAGGGTAAAATCGGAGGGTAAAATCTGCTCGAGAATATGACACGACATCAAGAGTAGGGCAATTTGAGTACTATTTTTGGAGCTCGATCGACATAAAACGAATTGGGTCGTTTCCAATGTTATCGGTGTGTAATATAATGAGTATATCTACATATGTATTTCTCTTTTCTATGTCTGGTTAGTTGAATTTTACTTGATTTTAACAACCAGCCATTTGAAAAGTTAGCAACGCAACTTTCTTTTACCAATCAAGTTGGATAGGTTGACTACGTCAAACCACGACATGTCCTATTTTCTGAAACGCTGTAGGTAAATAGCTAATGCATATTTTCATATTGGAAATTTCAAACCATGATTGGTGCAGACTTGAAGAATGTCAATTTTCATAGTCATGTCTACAATGGGGATTGCACTTCTGATGGGACCTTTTCACCTTTTCAGTCGACCAGGACTTCAAGTGATACGATTGTTTTCTTCTTCTTTTTTATATCATTTTTTAATTCAAGTGATGCGAGTTGCTTGTATAAACGTACAAGTCAAATTACAAAAAGCTCATATGAACAGCCGTCGGAGGGTGTTTTGGGAATTAGATAAGTGGGCTTTAAGAGCGAGCATAATAACATTTTTATTTCTCAATTTCTCTATTTTTCTATTCCCTAAAATAGATTTGGAATGACATCCACTTGGTAACACAATTTAATTTTTCTATTTTTTGAAACAAATTTCTATTTCAGAAATAGATTTGGAGTAAAATCAGAAATTAAATTTTTAACTTTTCTATTTTTGAAACAAATCAAAAATAAAAAATTTTCTCATCGTTCATTCATGTCACCGCCCATCACCTACTGGCCGCCCGTGGGACGCAGGAACCTGCCACTCATTGATCGCCTGCCACCGACTGCTTGCCACCAACTGCCCGCCACCGGACTTCGACCGCTCGTTGTTGACCATTGGCCGTCAGATGCCAGATGCCCATCGGTTGTTGGCCGCTCATCGCCAACCGCTGGATGCCGAAAGCCCATCACCAACCAGTGGATGTTCACCGCCGATTGCCCGCCGCTTGCCACTAGCCATTGGATTTCGACCACCCGCCGAACTTTGACCAAGCCACTGGCCGCCACCCACCGGCCATCGACTGCTACACTTCGGACTTTAGACGTCGAATGTTGAATGCCAGCTGCCAACCGTCGAACGTCGGATGCCGAACTCCAAACATCGGACGTCAAACTTCGGACTTCGACCGCTCACCCTCTCTCATTGTACGTGATCGTGGTGGCCGAATCGAGCTACGGGTTCGCGCCGCTGCGGCGGAGCGCTTATCTAGTGAAGGGGATTAGAGGCGTGGCGCTGTCGCAAACGCTATTCTTCGGAGTTCTATGGGGGGTTGTGGGAGAAAATATTTGGTGGGTTTTACCTCCACGTAGGCGGTGGGTTACACCACTTAGCGATCGACACGTGACGCCACGTAGGAGAGGGCGTCAGGCATTTAAAATTCGTGCGGGCCGCGTGTGGGGCCCACCACTCTGACGCTCCCTGCTCTGCTCTCCTTTGCGACGCCGCGCCCCCCGTCGAATCGTCTTCTCTCTCCTCTCTCTCTCTCCCTTCTCCGTTCCGTTCCGTTGCGGAGGAGAACAAAAAAGTCGTATCTCTCTCTCCATTCTCGCGCACAGCTGCTTCTCTTCCCCTCCTCTGCTCTCTCTCTCCATTCTCGCCGGTTGCCTCCGTCGCCCCCGACTCCGACGCCGACGACGCCGCCTCCACCTCCGCCCCCGACGCCCTCTCGCGACTCCGACGCTCCTCAAGGCGGCGGTTGCCTCCGACGCCGCCTCCGCCTCCGCCTCCACCCCGACGCCCTCTCGCGACTCCGTCGCCCCCGACTCCGACGCCGACGCCCACCTCCGCCTCCGCCTCGGCCGACGCCCTTTCCACCTCCGCCGAAGCCTCGACCGATCGTTCGGCTGCAGACTCTGCTCATATCTCACAGCGTCCTCGTCAGGTCGATGTTTGCCGAACCGCCGTTCACCAGATGAGCGGTCACTGTGTCTCTCTCGTCCCCCGTCCCACTAATCTAGCTCCTTTACGTCTCTTCTCGTTTTTTGGTCCGTGTCTATCCGTGTCTTTATCTCCAGCCGATGGCGTTGGAGGAGAGATTCTAGTTTCTCCGGCTTTGCTTTAGTGTTCCTTGATTCGTTGGGGACGCCCGTTTTCGAGAACGGGTTGCCTTTGTAAGTGAACCGTAGTTGAGAAGTTTAAACTAGTTGAACTTGAAGATTTGTAGCGAGTTCTGAATTTGGCCATCGTGTGTTCGATTAGAAATAGGTTATTGACCACGATGATGGGATGCCTCGAGTAAGGATAAAATGTAACGTGGCACCTTTTTGGATCATTGGTAACTTGATACTCTAAACGTCTTTCGGTTGTAAATCCATCTATACCGTTCATGTATGTATGGTGTCTCCTTCTGAATCATCTATCAAGGTTTCGTTTGCTTCATTAAAACACGCGAGTCGCATCACAATAGGAGAAGGGGTCCTCTTATGGAAACAAATAAATCCGAGCACAAGTGGTTGGCATTTAAGTTTAGATTCCTTTAACAGCACTAAGGATTATCTTACAAGCGTCGATACTACGGGGAATGCAACGCACCTATAGAGTAACGAAGACCTGCGAAGTGCTATTTCGCCTATTTGAGAAGTACATGGTCTCGATTGAGTTGAAAAAAATATACATACTCCGATCATTTTCTAAATGGTTCAAAGTACAATGGGCGTTTTGAAATTTCACTTTCTTAGCGATGCCTGCGTTACATGACATGACTGCCAACCCCCGATGGGAATAAAACCTTACTCCTAGTTTTGTTGATTTTCCGCTTGATATTAGCAGACTTTAATGAGACCTGTTATTGTTGAATGATTGATTGAATTCATGTGCCTGTCAAACTTCGCTTCTCTCTCCTTGGTAGTTATTGTCAACTACATCGTATTGAATGTGCTAGATGAGTCCCAGGTACACTAGGTGACAGTGAGATTCTGCTGTTTGAGCATCTACATGTGATCTCATCTCAAGTTCTTGAGAAAGAAAGGAAATTCATAAAGCATTTATGATTGTTCTACATCAATGTGAATATTGCAGAGGCGGATGAATTAAATTAAAAATGCTGAGCATGATCTACATCGAGTTGAAAAAGGCTATTACTTGAAGAGCATGTATGTCATTGTATCATAGTCATTAAACTAATGTCCAAAAGGAGTATGTGATAAGTAAGCACTGGTATAAATAGAAAATTTTTTCAAGCTACCCATTAAGTTCACATTAAATATTAAAATTAGATGAAGTACAAAAGAAAATAGAAAGACCTAACTGAACTAGAAGACGGTCCTATCAATAGCATGATTTAGAACAAGTCTCTTCATGTTCTCACATGAAATTCAAAGCATTCAAAAAGTGTCCTCTTCATATTTTTGGGTTAAAAAAGAAAAAAGAGAACACTCTTTGCCCTTACAGCATATGTCAACATCTCACAGTCATACTTGTCTTCTTATCATTGGCCTTATACATCTCAGTGTCCATAACTAACTCTCATTGACTAGGAAAATCGTCTAGATACCCGTTCTGCTTCAAGCATTTTGTTAAGTCATTACCTGTATTTTAGTTTCAGCAATCCAAGTCCTTGGACTTCTGTTATCTGTGGAATAATCTACTGTCCAATTGCTGTGAGAACCTGTAATGTATCTATTTCTGTGTGGTAGCCTAGGAATTCAAAGGGATGTTGTATGATTGTCTATTTTCACAAACGCATTCAGTATGGGGACATATCATTGTTACAAAAGATGCGGCGCTTGTTTTGGAAGTAATGTGGATTGCAAGGAGATTATGGACATTTTTATTTTTCTTACACACAAGAAAAAATCAATGATGTATTTAAATTATCTTCTCAGTTTACTGAGAACTTTTTAATAATTTCAACATCTATCTATACTAACAATATCAAAATACTCATGTAATTCTTTTCTCATGTGTATATAGAAGAAACCATACTACAACATTTGATAATTTACATATCAGACTTTCAGCCTCATAGATTTCTTTTATTGCTTACATATATCATCTTTAATCTCCATTGAGCTCTTAAAGAGCTGGGACATTGGTTTGTCTTTTCTCAATCTGTAGGCGTTAATTACTCTTTTTGAGCTTTACCTTCTACGCTGTGCAGACTTATTCCGAGTCTCGGGGGCACAATTTTACATTAAATGCCACATGCATGTGCGGACGTGAGTGTTCCACTAAAGAACTGTGCCATCGTTTTGATGAAGAGATACCTGAAAGTGCTAGGCAACCTTCAGTCTACCCTAGGAATTTTGTAGAGTTTTGCTCATACAAGGCAATGAATGCGGCAACAAAAGCTCCTGATTCCTCTTCGCCTGATGTAGCATGAGTAATAGGTAGAGATGGTTGGTGACAAAGCTGGAGGCATTTGTTCATCTAGTTTTATTAAGTGACTGTTTGTTTTTCATGTGTTTAGTCCCAATGTCACTCATTATTAGCCCGTGCATATTAGTAGTAGGATTATGTCATTTTACTCATAAACGATAATGATTGGGATATTTTATTTCCTTAGAATATAGGGTTAATTAGTGTAGGTGTCAATTTGAGATGGAAATTGCTATTAAAAGTTTTGAAATAGATGAGCGTTGACGTTGCGAGATGAATTCTAAATGCCCCCAACTGCAATGCATGAGCTTAAAGCTTTGAGTCATAATTATTAAGCATTTTGTTATAGGTCAAAGTTCTCAACAAACTTGCTTCAGCTCGAGCTTCGTGGAGCGTGTAGCGGCAGCAGAGTCTTAACAGATTTGGTAGAGGGTCTAGAAGAAGCAGCCGTTGTTGTAGAATTGAGGTTGAAGATCAACCAGAGTCATCCGGACTTAAAGGGAGGGTACGTGGTTTCTTGGTTTCTAGCAATGTCGTTTTCTTTTTCCTTCTCTAAGATCCTGATAGTGTAGAGGTTACAGATCTTTCGAGACTATGGAGAGGCAAAGCAGTTGAAGCACTTGGAGAACTCTATTGATTTGGACCCAAAGCTTCAGAAAGCTCTAGTAAATTATGAAGGAGTAAGTTTTGAATTGAGGACTCTTATTCTTAATAGATTGGACCTCATCATTTCAGCAGCTATTTATATTGTGTATTATCGTGTTCATATGCTGAGGAGACAAGTTAATGCTCTAATTCTCAATTAAAGTACATACGTTCTGAATGCTCCTGGGGATGGGAGCAAGAAGGAGAGTTAAACGTCACAATGGAGTCCATGTTGGTTCTTCATTTGTATCTACAAGAGGAGTCAAAATTATAGTCCACAATGAGTTGAGCAAAATGCTGTGTGCTTACCAAAATAATATCTGAACTAGTGACCTCAGAGGAGTATTTTACTATAAAGTAAATGCAGGTCCATCATGCTATCTAGTTAATTCCTCCCTTCTTTTCTCCCCGAATAGCGCAAGACACCGGGTGAGCTTTGCATTTTGCATGTGATGCTGATCTCTAGTCCGATTGCCGCTAAACAGTCCGGGTATCCGGGTTTGGAGGATGGTTCCTTCGAGGCTCTCGCTTTATGATCCTGTTCTTCCTCTTAACATTGAGGTAGAGGAATCTCTTACACAAGCTACCATAAAAATGATTTTATTGGATTAAGAATTCAAATCAAAATTTACCTGCTGTAGGCACCAACTCACGATGACGCTGTAAAACTTGGACTTGCCGTGCTTGGGGCTACTAAGGAGTTTGCAGTTTTGGATACATCCGCTTTAGCTTTGGTACAAGTATCTTTCGGCACATTATACTGGCAGTTAAAGTCGGCTTTGGCATCTACCTCTCGTACGTACGTATGATCGGTGCGTCAATCTCGATCCCGAGGAGGTTCATTTTCCAGATGGTTTTGGTCACAGTGCACTCAAAATACTACTTGATGGCTATGTTTACTTTAGTTTTTACTTATGTTCCATGTATGCAACAGAGATGTTCTGATAAATAAGAAACGTTCTTCAACTACAGAATTTGTCGGAGGGATGTTTGAAGTTGTGATGCAACTAGTTTTTCTCGTTTTTATAATGTTCGATTAATTTTGATTGCGCGTATCTCCTGATCATTGTTCTTTACATGGAATGTGCATTTTCTGTGCTTAAATGTTGTGATGTTTCCCAAAGACATCCCACGCGTCTAATGTTTGTAATGATGAAGACTCATATTGGATGTCTTGATGAACCGACCTAAATCTCTTGCGTCCGACAACTCGGCTCACGTCCCGTTTCTTTCGGTTCATGAAACTATTTTCTGAGCGTGAACTTAGTATTTGGGAGGTGGAACAGGGCTGTCTCTTCCAAGATACCGATTACTTGCCCCGCTGTTGAACTAATATTGAGGTCAAGCGCCATGTACTTGCAAATGGGGATCACATCCTCTGAGATTGTAGGCTACGTCAGAAAGAGTCGAGAGTTTATCGCGGTTCACAGTGCAAAGGTTTTTTAGTTTCGTCTCTCTTTTACTTTGTAGTGATGGCTGACTTTTACTTTGTAGTGATGGCTGATGATAGCAATGAGGTTCCGCATGATGAAAGCCACCGCATGAACAAGACTATTATTGTACTTCAGCAAAACATACCGAAGCAGAAATTCCAGGAGTTGTCATGTGTGGAATCTCTGCTACTACACATGACAGTCTTCCTACCCATTGTTTACTGTTCTTGACATTAGACAATGCCGCCTTATTGCATACTCCGGGATTCTTTGGATGTTAATGTTCATTCAATGGATTGGGTCTATAAATGATTACCTTATTGTATTCTGAAAAATCAAAATGAGGAGAAACATGAAAATCATGAGAGCCACTATAAGGACTTAATGGGAAAAAATAACTATGGGGGGAGAGGGAGGAGAAACATGAATCCTGGATCGAGGCAAAGTATTCACCTTCTTAACTTGTATGAATTTATTGGAAAAGAGCATTTGATTCAGGCAAAAAGCAACATAATAAAGTACAGAACCTCCTCTCAAAGCACCACTTGATTATCGTTCCGCTCTAGCTCAATACTACTACAAAACACGAACGTCACGGCCAAAATCGCGAGCAAGACTTGCAAATCATGCTCAGCAGCTATGAATGATGAAAGACATACATATGTAGTACCATAACTCACACCCACATTACAACTTGAGGAAATCGAACTCCTCAATTGCGTAGATGTCCCCGATCCTCTTCGCAGTCTCCTTGCTTGGGCTGGTCATCAACTCCAATTGCCATCACGGCTTGCTTTCGCGGTGCAATCCTACCAACGCTCATGAAACCGACATTGACATTCTCTTCTCCCAAAATGCTTCCTCTTTGCCAATCATACCTGGCCGATCAACTTGCTCGCACAATATGATGCTTCCCTCCAAGGTCACATCCACTTCGAAAGATCCCACCTTTGTGAGATGTGGGATCCCATCCTTCACCCGCCCTCAACCGTGATCTCCCCGAATCTGAAATGGCGCTGGCAAATCTTGATTCCACATTTGCAATCTGAACCTGGACATACTCAAGAGGACTCTCGGTGAACCATCTAAGATGACCCGCTCCTCTCGTTATTCTCAATCCTCTGCGCAAGTAGAAAATCTGCATTGACCAAGTTCACAAAGACATCGGATATGGGTTCAATTATACCCTTAGTAATCATAGCACGGAGTAGTCTAGTGTCAAGATCATCGGGTGCTCTTGCGAGAAGCATATGTCACTTTTATGGTTTTTACACCACTCCCACCCCCAACTAATTGAACGGCCAATCTCCCAAGCTTCTCAAAGCAAGTACAACAAATGGTTTCAGCTCGTAAGAACCTGCAGCCAAAAAGGAAATGTATAAAGAACTCAAGACTTATGTTACTCAAGCATATCTTGAGCCAAGTTCTGCCTTCTGGATCTTAAACAAAGCACCCTCAAGCATTAAAATCGTCATTACACTCATCCAGAGTTACTTGTCTATCACACCACATTATTGACCCACTTCCTAAAGGAATCGACCAAGGGAAGCATCTCTTACGGTCTTCAAAAGCTCACTTCCTCTGCTCATCTTGTTCGAGAGGAAGCTGGATTTGGGCCAAAGCCAAACATCAACGAAATTAAACAATTGTATACATATCGGATGATTCCAATCAACCACCTCAGTAAAAAATGTTTACCATAAAAGATCAAACTTCTGCGAGCACCGACAATCATTCTCCTCCACGGTACATATCAAACAATTGGGCCAGCATATTTTACGGTCCTCAAAATCTCACTTCCTCTATTCATCTCATACAAAGAGGAAGCTGGATTTGGGCCAAAGCCAAACATCAATGAAATTAAACAATTGTACACATATCAGAAAATTGCAATTGATCGCCTCGAACAAATCTTTGCCAAAAAAGATCAAACTTCTAGAGAGCACCCATAGTCATTCTCCTCCAAATCACAAATCAAGCAAGTTCCATCACAACAATTATGCATCGAGCCCAAGCCATGATAAGATATGTCAAATACGAGAGCACATATATTGAAGATTGAGAGGAAACAGATTGGAGGATAAAAAGTTAGAAGTGGACCAAGAGATGCCAAACAGCCAAGTTGTAGAAAAAGTTCTTGATACCTCAAATGGAACCATCGGCGCATTGACAAAGAGCAGCCAACTCTCCTTTTAGAGCTCCAATGATAGCTTCAGCAATTTCAATAGCCACTCCTTCCGGCATGTGAAGTGACCGTTTTATATGCTTTCTAATAATATAGAGAAAGTTTAAGTTGAGTAAACGTAACCTGTTCACAAACCCGTGCTTCGTGGTACTAGCTCCAAGGTGTGGGGTCACCGTGACCCTCTCGTGTTGTACCAACTTGCTGTCCTTCGCTGGTGGCTCCTCCGTGAAGACATCAAGTGCCGCCTGCAACAAGGCTAGTATGTGCTTCACCTCCCAAGGCAACAAGAAGGAAACTCAACATTTCGGATATGAGATAGCAATACACGAGCAACAGCCTTCCGGCATCCAATGCCCTCACAAGAGCTTCTTCATCAATCACTCCTCCACGAGCAACATTGACAATTCGAACTCCTTTCTTCATCTTTGCAAAAGTCTCATCATTGAGAACCTTTGATGTAGCGGGTGTCGGGGGCATGTGTAATGAAATGAAATCTGCGGTTGCTATGGCTTCATCAAAGCCCACAAGTTCCACCCCCACCGCGTGCTCGATCTGCGGGGCATAAGGGTCATGTGCAATCACATGCATACCAAGACCTTTGGCACGACGTGCGACTTCTGATCCAACCTTTCCAAAACCCATAATGGCAAGTGTTTTGCCAACAAGGGACACACCCACATATTTGTTTCTTTGCCACTTTCCTGCATCAAGCAAAACAACCATATGTCAAAGACCAACATTGGTATAGCCTTAAGAAAATGTTGGCAACTCACTTTGTCCCCTATAAAACTTAAGCATTGACATAACTAAGGAGGCAAAATCCAAAAACCCGTGCATCTCCTACCAATAGTAGCATGACAAGCTGCTTTAGCTCTTGTTTACCGATTGCACAACTCAATTATTCTTCTAGTTTTGCTTTATGGTATGATGTTGAGCAAACATGCATAGCGGTTGAAATTGCTATTCATATTGATCGTGCGGTGCCAAAGGTCAATTCCTTATCTCTAAAGACTTGAAGGCAACCCCTTGCTTGCAGCGGCCAATTCCATCGGCTCAGTGTTCATCCTCCATAAGCTCCATGGATTCCTTGGCAATTACGCGACGGTGGCCTTCTCCACCGCAGCTTTTCATCTCTCTTCTTCTTTTTCTCGACAAAGCTCTTCTTTTTGTCTCTTTTTCTCCGCCTTCCAAACAAAAAAACCAGAGAAGTTGGTAAAGAAAAGAGAAAAGAAGAGATGCTACTTAACCAATCAAATAAAGCAAAAGAAACTAACTAGTGAAAATGCAATATCAAGCTCAAATACTTACCTTAGATTCTTTCGCATATACTACTCCCGTCGCTCCGATTCTCGCCTTTGCTCACGTAGCAATCTCTCCTCCTCTCTCTACTGTTCACGCATCAACCTTTCTTCTTCCTTCCTTCTTTCATGATCAAATCTTTCCATCTCTTTCCTCATTCGTTCCTCGACCGCAATAGAAAAATACGGGATATCGGTACATGCCAAAGTTTTCTCCACAAAGCTCACATATCCTTAACACTCAAAGCACAACTCTTCAAAAAGGAAAAGGAGGAAAAGTGAGGGACGGGGAAAGAAAATCAGTCAATGTCCAAAGTTTTCTCTCGATCTTCTTCGCATTAACAGGTTTCGGTATCCTCTCGTTTTCCGCACCCATTCTCATTCCATCCACTTTCCTTCATTTCGCAAACAAAGACTAAAGAGAGAATCGAGCCAAAAGGAAACTCCTTTTGTCCCTTGTCACACTTTCATTGAGAACTCATGACGATCGGCGACCCAATGTGAAGGAAGATGGAAAGTATGATGACGAAAACAATGCCGAATACCTCCGATAAAACTCCAACATTCATGCAGCGAATATCCACTTAGGTTTAGTGCAATGGTTAATCTTTCTTTGCTTAATATCAGTTCTAAATGTGACCTTGTAAGCAAAGAAGGTTGTTATCTTTAAACGAAATCAATGTCATGAGTTCCCACCCATTGTAAAACAAGGAAGTAGGTACATCGACCGAGCCCTAGTCGATATGACGGTTGTCCTCCACGAATCAATCGAACAAGAATGCACACTAAACCACAGCGCCAATGAATTGCCAAGTCACACGAGATTTGATAATGCGGGCTACCTTTCCTAATACATAACATGAGGAGGCAATTATATTGTTGATGCGGGGAATGACCTCTTAGTAAGACCAAGAAAAGGCTGCAGCGAATGAACGATAGAAAATCTTTGGATCAGGCGGAGATTGACTAATCAATGTGTGATATTCACTAATCGACCATATATAATAGAAAACTTCCCAGGGCAAAACTCTGTCAACATCCACGGCCATGTACCGTTCCAAGTGATTCACGAACACACACCTCTCTCATTCTTCCTTCTTATAGCCAGCACGGAAGTAGACTCCATGCTATTTATTTGATACATGTACAAGCACGAACGTCGGCTAAAAGGTTACCTTTATACCCAGTAGTGCCATTAACTGAAAAATGAACTCGGGTGACCAGGCCAAGCCGCTCCTGTGACCAAGTTTCCATCGGTGAAGCGCGATCGATTGGATCGGGTTCTAACCATGTGGCGCCGGCTAGTACCACGTCGAGCTTCACGCAATGCGGGATATGCTGTACATTTCTTCCCCTGCAACAAATCACAATGAATACACCGGTTATACCACGATGATCTCAAGATACAATAACACGTAATGCCATTCAACTTCAGAAAATTTTCATGTCAAATGCTAAAACTCAACGGGCCTCACATTCCACTGGCTCTAATTTCATTTCATCACACTTTAATACCACACCAATCTGTTGAAAAGCCTTATACATTTAAACTTGAATAGCAGATAAGGGACATGTGCCTATCTCCGTGACTTTTTCTGATACATTCTACCTTAGTGTTCGATTGAAATATGGAGAAGTTCACAATCACGAGACGCCAAGAGTCGCGATTAAAGTAATCGCCACCACAAGAAGTTCCTTAAGATCATTATGAGCATTCTCAAAAGACCGATGAATTTATACGAAACTCCTACAACTGCTACCAGATAACATGCTAATCAACGGTTCGTCCCATTATTAATATCCATTATCCGAAACTACCTTGAGAACACCGGCGACGGCGAGAATCTGCTGCCCATGGCAAATGGAGGCAACGGCTTCTTGGCCTCCATGAAATCCTTAACTAGAGCAATCACTTTCCCATCCAAGGCCAAATATTAGGGGCACGACCTCCGGGGATGACAAGGGCATCATAACTTGAGGCATCCAAACCCTCAAAGTCATTTGTAAGAGTAAAATCATGGCCAGGTTTCTCGGCGTAAGTCTGGTCACCTTCAAAATCATGAATTGCGGTTGGGCAAGTGTCACCACTCTTCTTCTTGGGGCAGCATCAACATGGCACCCTAGAGCTTGAAGAGACTGAAAGGTACGTATACCTCATAATCTTCCATGGAGTCCTATAATAGCAAGCCATGGGCAAAAGGTTTTATCAAACTCCGCTTAAACTGTATGGCCTCGTGACATGTTAAGTAGAAGCGAGCTCGTGACAAACTGCCCAAATTCATGCACAAGAGCAACTACTCATAATGTCTTTTACTCCCTTTCAGATAAAGTATAAATTCAACAATATGAGCAATGTAACTCGTTTATCCTATTTAGTCATTCTTTGATTGAAAAGTGAATTTGATTAGTTGAATAGCAGAAAAATAAAATAAGTTAAATGAACCATCCATCAAGGATAAGGATAAGCATTGGGTCCATGACGTCTTCACACGGAATTGCTTAAGAGTAACCAGACCACTTGGAAGGACTACTCCTCCCGTGACAACTAACCACGACAATCATAGACTCACCTAGAACGAGATCTGTAATGTTGTTTAAAACAGAACGGCGGTAATTGACCCACGAATTAGATGGAACCAAATGCGGATTTAACGAGTGGCTCAACTGCTATTTTAATATAAAGAGCTAATCCAATGCAAGCTAGCACCAATTCTTTTCAGGAAATATTTCTCTTGAATAATATTTTCACATATCATAATTACCATACTTCACTTCCATAACTCAAATACGCTCGAGTCGCCGGAACAGTTCGCCCGACTAACAACGAGAGATAATCAAAGACCGATACACACGAGGACGTGAGATATGAGCGAGCCCGCGGTGCCGAACGATCGGTCGAGGCTTCGCGGAGGTGGAAAGGGCGTCGACGAGGCGGAGGTGGAGGTGGGGGTCGGCGTTGGAGGCGGGGGCGACGGAGTCGCGAGAGGGCGTCGGGGCGGAGGCGGATTCGGAGGCGGCGTCGTTGGCGTTGGAGGCAACCGCCTTGAGGAGCGTCGGAGTCGGGGGCATCCGAGTCGCGAGAGGGCGTCGGAGGCGGAGGCGGAGGCGGCGTCGAAGGCGTCGGAGGCAACCGCCTTGAGGAGCGTCGGAGTCGTGAGAGGGCGTCGGGGGCGGAGGCGGAGACGGCGTCGTCGGCGTCGGAGTCGGGGCGACGGAGGCAACCGGCTTGAGGGGCGTCGGACTCGAGAATGGAGAGAGAGGGCTCGTCGCGAGAATGAAGAGAGAGAGCGAGAGGAGGGGTAGAAAGCGGGCTGTGCGAGAATGGAGAGAGAGATGCGACTTTTTTGTTCTCCTCCGCAATGGAACGGAACGGAGAAGGGGGAGAGAGAGAGAGAGAGAGAGGACGATTCGACAGGGGACGCAAGCGTCGCAGAGGAGAGCAGAGCAGGGAGCGTCAGAGTGGTGGGCCCCACACGCAGCCCGCGCGAATTTTGAAAGCCTGTCGCCCTCGCCTACGTGACGCCATGTGTCGATCGCTGAGTGGTTTAACCCACCGCCTACGTGGAAGGTAAAACCCACCCAATATTTTCTCGGGGTCGTGGTGTGCCGATCCTTGAGCCTTCCGCACTCGCCCTCTCTCATTGTACGTGCCTGTCGATGGTTAGAGATGGCAGCGGCACGGTTAGTCGCCAAGAGGGTTGTTAGACCCTTGTTGATGACTACTCCCCCACCACCACTTTATTTATTTCTTATTTTGTTATTTATTAACAACAAGTAATCGACAAATCCTTGAAGTGATGCTAATGTAAACGTCACGTCAACAATTCCACATGGTTTCTTAATAAAATGACCAAGCAAAAAATTCAATATTCATTTTATATAATTGAATAAATTTCAACTTTATACTTTGATTGATGAAAACACGTCATGAAAACACAAACGTAAATTTATTGTTCATTACGAGCTTGTCTCAACTCAAGTGAAATTCACAAGTCGGCCTGGCATGAACTCATGGATTCATCGACACGATTGTATCATGATCCCCTTTTGCTCCATTTAGTACCCATAATCAAGAGTATAATCATAGAAATGGACTACACCCGCATACCATAGCCACTTGCCGACAGGGGTCATTAACCCTTGGTGCTAATGAGGGCAAGGGCGAGAATCTTTGACATAGATCTAGAATCTTGTCTCGCCCTTACCTTGTATTTGTGGGAACGGTCAACGCTTGTCACCACCACATAGAAGGGTTAAGGGATGGCGCCTTGCACCAAATGGCATGTTTGTGTCGACCATCGACCTTTCCACCTTCTCCCTCTCAATGTATGTTTGTCGATAGTTAGAGATAGCACACTTAGCCACCAAAGAGGGGTTGTTGGACCCTCGACGATGGCTACCCCTATCACCACATCTTTGAGGTAACAATTAATTGAGAGAACTCTTGAAGTGACGTTGATGTAGATGAGAGGAACCCTTGAAGTGATGTTGACATAGAATTCACGTCAGCAATTCTAAGAGGTTTGCCTCGTCACTTGCTAATGAGGGTCATTAACCCTCGTTGCTAATGAGGGCGAGGGGGAGGGTGAGATTAAGAACCTTTGCCTTAGATCTAGGATATGGTCTTGCCCTTAATTCATATTTGCAGTCATCGCCACCACTTGAGGGTTAAGGGATGGTGCCTTGCATGTGATGGCACGTGTGAGTCGACCCTCTAGCCTTCCACCCTCTCCCTCCCTCATTGTATGTGCTTGTTGTTAGTTAGAGATGGCGGTGGCACACTTAGCCGTCACGAGGGCTTTTAGACCCTTGTTGATGGCTAATCCCCACCAACACATCTTCGAATATTTATTTTGTTATTGTATAACAACAATTAATTGAGACCACTGGTTGCGGTGGCTCTACTGGCTAAGATTCTACTGATCCTCAACGAAGAGGTGAAGGGTTCAAAACCCAGGGGAGGCACTAGGTGTATTAAGTGTGACTCAGGGGTGGTGGGTCCTTCTGCTTAAGTGTCACCTGGGGGTTTACGGCGCGGTTGTCGGCTGCAAGCCGGTTCCTCCAGCACAAAAAAAAAAAAAAACAATTAATTGAGAGAACTCCTGGAGTGATGTCGATGTAGGTGTCATGTAAATAATTCTACAAGATATGTTAATAAAAATATCGCACAAAAAAATTCAATATTCATATTATATGATCAAATAAATTGATTGACAAAAACACATATAAAAAAATTTAGGTCCATATTTAATAACTCGAGTAAATTGCACGAGCCGATCTGACGCGAATTCCATGCATTCATGATCCCTTTTACTCCATTTTGTATCCACGGTCGGAGTATAATGATAGAAACGGACTGCCCCAACGTACTCACATCCGTGTACTACAACCTAAGGGCCTGGTGCTATCGCATGTGGACAGCGGAGCCGACGCTCCAGGATGGCTTTTTCCTCGCGCCCTCACGTGCCGTGACGCAAACATCTGCTTCATACATGCGTTCCCAACAATCAAAGACATCAAAAGTCAGGACAGGGATGATAAGATTGTTGGGATGTTGAGGCTGGGATTGGAGGTGGGATTAGAAGGTTTTTCTCCTCTCCTCAATTTTCCATCACTAATCCAGACTTCAAATCGAACTGAAAGATCGCCTCACCAAGTTGAATGGGAATCTGCCTATCAGAAGTTGACCCCACGAGTATTATTATCTCAGTCCGACGTTGGTTTTCCACATGAGCAAAATTTGCTTTTTCACCGTGTGGGGGACTGGCATCAGAGGAGAGAAGAAGCTCCGCAAGGGGCATGGTAGAGTGGACACGAAGGAAAGGATAGGGAAAACTGTTGGGAATGACTGATCCCCGAAAACCGGATTCGACACCGAATCGAACCCCTAAACCAATGCAGAAGCGAAGCCCGGGAATAGCAACACGTATCACCGATCCTAAAGCACACCACGGATTCGAGCGTACCTTTTAGCCACAGATTAAACACCGACGCCGACAAGAGGAAGAGAAACTTGGTCCTATTGATCCGGTGAAGCAAAATTGCCTTCGCGCCTCACTGTTTGCCTTTGGAGGAAAACGACAGAGAGAAGGAGAGGAGGAAGCGTACGTCTTTTCTTAAAACAAATAAAACGATACCTTTTTTTTTTCTTTTTCTCCTCCCTTTTATACCTCTCTCCTTCCACGGGCCCTATTCCCGTGGGCCGGGCTTTCTTGGCCCAACTTGGGCGGACGGGCCTTAAGCCCAATTTCTTATAAAGCCTTCATCTCTCACTCGCACATGGTGGGCCGAACAGGATTCTCTTTACCTCTCTTCAACATTCATGCGGTGAATAATCCGTGCGGCCAGCATACTTTGAGAGCTCGTTCTATACATCTGTAGGAATATATAGCAGCTCATAATGGCGTCACACTCGAGTATATTTAGTATGCAGTACCCTAGATCGATCGATCACATTTTATATCTCTCTTGATCTCTTTTAAACATGATATATATATATATATATATATATATATATATATATATATATATATATTGTATTCACAATTATAATTATCACAAAGACACTCATAATTGGTCGACCGGTGAATACAAAACCACAATGTGATTCTCAAAATCGATCTTCCACTTTCCTTCAAACTCTCAATTTCAGTCCAGCTTGCTTTTCTAGAAATGCCCCATTAGATCGAATCATCTCATGACCATTGGCAACACCCTAAGATAGCAAACACTAAATAGAAATCTTGAGAATAAATAAGAGTCATGAGGGGACTTAAAAATTTGAGGAACTCTTTTCCTCAAGAGTCTCACACGTCATAAAAGTTGAGATCAAACTTTTTGCCACTCTTATTGGTCGTCTCATGCATACGTAGTATGAAATACGTATTACGGTATTAACTCCTTTCCCATGGAGCGTATGTCTACACATTTCAATACCGTACAGATGATAGTTCAGACATACCCAATGTCTAACTTGAGTTCACGTATCTACTCTTTTTACAAAATTCATCAGAACTCACATTTGGCATCTTAGAGATAAAGTAAAATATGTGCGGTATTTTACTTTCGGACATAGTAAGTATTATGTCATCATCTTAACACTCAGTTAAGGCGACATACGTATTTTAAGCAGGCTCTCGATTATCACCTAAATAATAAGCTTAAAAACAGTCTCATCTCTATTTATCACACAGTAAATATAGGCGATTACCCGTGTGAGTGGGCTAATCTTATATCTGTCCGACATACTTCTCAACTTAAAATAATGCACTGAGCATTAATATGCATAAAGATCATACAAAGATTCATAGGCATTAATAATGAAACAACACAAGTTCATTGATGTGAACAACTCATGGAAATTACAATATCTAGTACATCAGACTCTACGCAATCCTAGAGATTTTACATGATCACAAAACACATCTCTAGGTATTGGCTTTGTCATAGGATATGCTACCATTCTATGCGTAGCTATGTACTGTAAGTTCACATCATTTCGTGCAACCATATCTTTCACAAAGTTATACTTGGTATCTATATGTTTGGTCTTGCCATGATACTTTGGATCTTTGGTGTACGCTATAGCTGCTTGGCTATCACAGTTAACCAACAATGGATTTGCAGCTTTCTCATTAACACCTAAATGATCCAAAAATCTCTTAAGCCAAACTCCTTCTTGTACCGCTGCTGATAATGCCACGAACTCAGCTTCCATCGTGGACAAGGCTATGCACGTTTGCTTCTTACCGCTCCATGATATGGCGCCATTTTTCAGTAAGAAAGCAAATCCGAGGTAGATTTTCTTTCATCTAAATCTCCTCCCCAATCAGCATCTGAATAGCCTTCAAGTCGCAGATCCTTTCCTTGGTAATTCAATTTGTAATCAGCAATTCCCTTCAGATACCTCAGTATTCTCTTGACGGCTTTCCAATGTGCTGAACCTGGATTGGATTGGTATCTACTCACCATTCCAATTGCAAAACATATGTCGGGTCTTGTACACATCATAGCATTCATCAAGCTCCCAACAGCACTAGCATAAGGAACATGTTTCATTTGTTCCTTCTCTTGTGGAGTCCCCGGACACGATCCTATGGCTCAATCTTTCACCTTTTACAATAGGAGTGTCTATGGGTTTACAGTCTTGCATACGAAATCGTTCAAGAACCTTATTTATATAGGTTTCTTCCGAAAGAGACAACGATCTCTTCGAACGATCTCTCGAAATCTTAACTCCAAGAATATATGCAGCCTCACCCATATCCTTCATCTCAAAGTTGGAAGACAACCAACTCTTGACAGTATGAACAAACTCCATATTACTTCCGGCAATTAGTATATCATCAACATATAATGATATGATCACAAATTGATCCTTGGATCTTTTGATATATACACAATGATCCTCATCAATCATTGTAAAATCATATGCCATTATGGCATTATGAAAACGTATATACCATTGTCTTGATGATCGCTTAAGACCATATATCGACCTCAAAAGTCGACATACTTTTTCTTTTTGGCCTTTCACTATGAAACCAGCAGGTTGTTCCATATATATTTCTTCCTCTAATTCTCCATTGAGGAAAGCAATCTTTACATCCATTTGATGTAATTCAAGATCCAGACTAGCCACTATTGCCAGAATAATGCGAATCGAGGTAAATCTTACTACAGGAGAAAACGTATCTTCATAATCAATTCCTTCCTGTTGATTATACCCCTTCGCCACAAGGCGAGCCTTATGCCTTTCTATCAAGCCATCAGCCTTTCGCTTTATTTTGAGAACCCACTTGTTCCCAATAGCTCTGCGTCTTTTTGGAAGATCAACCAGCTCCCAGACTTGGTTTGATTTCATTGACTCCATTTCCTCTTCCATTGCATGAATCCACTTTTCCTTACTAGGGCAATTCAGAGCCTCATTGATATTTCTTGGCTTATCCTCATCTTGTGGAGCAACCATAAAAGTTTCCCCTTCAATGTCAAAACGTCGACGGGGAATACTTTGGCGACTTGTTCGCCGTATAGGAGATTGTACACTTTGCACATCATTCCCTATTATGCTCCCACTTGGATAAACTCCACTAATATCATTTTCTTGATCCAAGGTCTCAAATAGGGAGTGATATTCCCCTATTTCGCCCTTCTTAGGAAACTCATCCTCTAAGAATGTGACATCTTGTGATTCAAATTCAGTTATACTCCCACTTTCCTGCTCACCAATGAACACATACCCTTTCGAGTGTTCCGAGTATCTTATGAAAATACTCTTATTTCCTCTGGGACCCAATTTCCCAAACTTGTGAGAGGACTCATGTGTATAGGCAGCACAACCCCATGGCTTAAGAAAACTCAAGTCCGGTTTTCTACATGTCCATAACTCATATGGAGTGGAAGTAACTGATTTGGAAGGCACCCGGTTAAGTATATAAGCAGCAGTTAACAATGCATCACTCCAAAAAGTAATAGGTAAGTTAGCATGCGCCATCATGGACCTAACCATTTCCAGTAGGGTTCTGTTTCTTCTTTCCGCAACACCATTTTGTTGAGGAGTATACGGAATAGACAACTGTCTTTCTATTCCTTTTTCATCACATAATTTTCTGAATTCATTAAATAAATATTCTCGACCTCGATCGGATCTCAATGCTTTTATTTTCTTATCTAATTGATTCTCTACTAGGTTCATAAACCTTTTGAAACAACTTATTGCTTCAGATTTATGAGAAATCAAATAAACATATCCGAATCGAGTATAATCATCAATAAATGTGATGAAATATACAGCCCCATGCCTTCCTTTCACATTCATTGGACCACAGACATCAGAATGGATTAAATGCAGAGGAAATTCAACTCTTTTTCCTTTTCCAAATGGTTTCCTTATCGTTTTCCCTTCTAGGCAATGCTTACATATGGACAAATCGACTTTTTCAATATTGCCCAACAAGCCCTCTTTGGCTAGTCTATTCATACGTTGTTGGCCAATGTGACCAAGTCTAGCATGCCACACATTCACATCATTATTATATGAATTAGGAGACGTGATAAGGGAATAACAAACATTTGCATTGATATACTCAATATCTAATACAATGAAACCATCCAGAAAATAACCATAACCATAGTAGTTTGTATCCAAATACAAATCTACACCTCTATTATGGAAGTTCATATTAAAACCTAGTCTAACCAACACTAAAACATACACTAAATTCCGACGAATCTCCGGAGCATACAATACATCATGTAGGAATAAAGTGCGTCCACCACGCATATTCAGTTGGCATGTGCCAATTCCTTTGACTTCAGCTCGGGAGTTGTTTCCCACATAAACCCACTTAGTTCCAGTTGGTGCTCGTCGGAATTGCACGAAGGATCCTCTATCCTTCACTACATGGTCTGTCGCTCTTGAATCTACAGTCCACAAAGGATTAGACTCAGTCAAGAATACAGAACTCGACACAAAAGTAAAGTTCTAAAAAGTACAAGGGGTGTTTACCTTCTTTGGCTCACGACAATTGCGAGCATAGTGACCCTTCTTGTCACAATTGTAACACTTCACCCTTGACATTTTCTTCACTTGAGGACGTTTTCCTCTTTTGTGTTGGTTAACTTTTGATTTCTTGCAACAAGGACTTGATCCTTTGCAATTCCACATATTGAACGAATCAATACGCTTACGCTTAGAGCTCAAAGCCCTTTCTGAGCTAGAACCAGCATTGTAAATGTCTACTTTTGACTCAAATACCGTTAGACGGTCCTCTACTAGCTCAAGGTGGCGCACGGCATCCTCAAGATCTTCCATAATATGGTCAAGAGCTTCTAGTGCTTCTTGCTTTTCCAGCACATATTGGACTTTCATGTGCCAAATTTCATAATTGTCACCATTGAGCTTTTCACCTTTGTTCAGCTCGGCAACTATGCTCTTTGTGACTGAAGCCATTGATCTGAACAAATCAGACAAATATGCACGAATTATTAATGCCTATCATTTATGCATCTCTCTTTACATAGACCCATCATATTAATGAATAATTTCAAGTAAGGCTTTAGAATCAAAAGGTCACTACGTTTCCAATCATCCTCCAAAATCCTAACTTAAAAACTATCATTAATATGATTGTCATATGCAAAATCAATTCTATGAAGCTACAAAAACTTCTAAAACTACCCACAACTAATTACCCACAGCAACCAGTAATAACAGAAAGAAACAGATAATTGACATACAATATAATAATAATGCTTTCAATTAACACAATTAGGTAGTAATCATTACATAATATGTCCACAAATCACACTAAACATATATCAGCCAATACAACTAACACCAAATCAGCACACAAACTGGGAAAGATCCTTTTTTGTTCAATTTCTTGATCTTTTCCCTTGAAACAATACAGTAATATTCATTTACAAAATCCATCACAATTTTTTTTATAGGAAGCAGCTCCGTTGACATCCCATATGCAATTCAACACATCTTGCCATTCAGGTGGAAGAGTGTTTATGAAAAATCGCACCATCTCTAACTGTGACATAGGACGACCATTCCATATGACATTTTGAATTTTCCCGTTAACTTCAAGGACATGATCAATTAAGTCACCTTTCTCCCATCGATGATCAATCAGCTCAGCTATCAACTTAGACAGCCTATCCTTTTGCTCATCGGTAACTGCGCGAATAGGTATGCGCAACCTTAGGGGAGGCATAGTTCCTGCAACAAATGCAGAACAAATAAGGGATCACATTATAATCCACATAGACTTAATTGAAAAAGAAACACATTCTTTTCCCTTTTTTGTTTTTTGGTCAACGGTCAAAGTCAACGGTCAACGGTCGTCGGACGTCGGGCCGGTCGGGCCGGCTCGAGCGAACCGACGACACGTGCTACGCACGTGCGCGGGCTGTCGACACGCAGACGTCGCCCGGCACGGGCCGCGCGTCTTCGGGTCTCCGGGTCGAGTCGGGTCGGGTCACCGGTCGGGTCGCCGGCCGGTGACCGCCCGGCGAACCGTCGCCGGTGATGACGTCATCGATGACGTCATACGACCAGTTACCGACTGTTAGATGACGTCACGATGACGTCATCTCGTGACATCAGCACGCGTCGGTCCGCGGACCGCGCGTGCCGAGCTTCCTTCCCGCCGGGCGGCGTGCACGCGCCGGTTCACCGACCGGCGCGTGTGCCGCACGCGCTTGCGATCCAAGCGCTTTCCGGCGCGTCGCGCCACGCGCAGCGCCTTCCGGCCGCGCGTGTGGGCGCGTGCGGTGTCGCCCGTCGGTACTCGACGTATCGCCAGACTCGTCTCGACGTCGCCTTTCTTCCTATGCCATCACAATTTGATTTCGACTTACGAAAACTCGGAAAAATGGCCGTATAACCCTCGGGTGTCGGGATTTTTGCCCCGATCCGTACGGCCAAAGTTCTTTCGCGAAAAATCAATCAAAAACATCAGAAAAAGGTCAGGAAAAACGTGAACTAGGGCTCTGATACCAATGTTGGGAATGACTGATCCCCGAAAACCGGATTCAACACCGAATCGAACCCCTAAGCCAATGCGGAAGCGAAGCCCGGGAATAGCAACACGTATCACCGATCCTAAAGCACACCACGGATTTGAGCGTACCTTTTAGCCACAGATTAAACACCGACGCCGACAAGAGGAAGAGAAACTTGGTCCTATTGATCCGGTGAAGCAAAATCGCCGCGCCTCCTTTTGCCTTTGGAGGAAAAACGACGGGAAGAAGGAGAGGAGGAAGCGTACGTCTTTTCTTAAAACAAATAAAACGGTACCCTTTTTTTTTCTTTTTCTCCTCCCTTTTATACCTCTCTCCATCCACGGGCCCTATTCCCGTGGGCTGGGCTTTCTTGGCTCAACTTGGGCGAACGGGCCTTAAGCCCAATTTCTTATAAAGCCTTCAAAAACAAAAGTAAAACGCGAGACAAGACAAGGAGAGGTCCCCGTTTGTAAGCCTTCCATTAGAAAAGAGAATCGAATGTCCAAATATGGAGAAAATATTTAGTGTTTAGTAATCACCACGTCATCGGCTGACGCGGCGTGCATATTCCATTGAGAAATCGACATCTGTGCGTGAGTTGGAATATGTAAAAATTGAAAAATAAAAATCGGAAGGGCTGGGACGCTCTTTTCTCTCTCATCTGGCAAACCACTGACACAAGGAATAATAAATGCCTGTCTCCGCTCAAGCCCTCTCTCTCTCATCTTTTCAATTTTTCGATTACCCGCGCGCTCTCTCCCCCCTCTTTTCTTTCTCTCTCGTCTTTTCCAGTTTTCAAGCGATAGGCTCTTCACCTTCTCTCTCTCTCTCTCTCTCTCTCTCTCTCTCTCTCTCTCTCTCTCTCTCTCTCTCTTGGAGAAAATATTCGCTTGTTTCTCACTGCATCAACAAGAAGACGGCATTTTTCTTCCTCCATCTTCTCTAGAAAATCGAATGTTGGAGCGATTTCCATCAATGCGGATCAAGCAACAAGCGTAACCTTGGACGACCGGCGCACGGGGATTGGGAGATTATTTGCATTCTCCAAAAAGAGTGGGGTGCACGCTGTTGGTCCTCCTCTCTGATGTTGTTCATCTTGTTTCTCTTGCTAGATGAGTATGCATATACTCTGGTTGTTGGGGGCATAATTTACACCATCACAGATGTTGAAGAACTGGGCGAATGGATGAAGGGTTGTTTGGAAAACCACCCATGTTTGAGGCACTGACGGAGGAAGAACTCGTGAACAATCCGGTGGTGAAGATATTGACCAGCGACCGAGGAAGGCCAAAATGTTGCCAGAAATGGTGGGCGGACATTTCAAGCAGTGTGCAGACGCATTGCTCCATCTCTATGATAGAAATCAACTAATGGCTTTATGTTTGTGTACCAGTAGTAATTTTTGGGACCATTCTAAGTGAACTTTCATGCATTTTTTGGGATCCTTTGAAAGATTGAGATATTCTTTATAATGCAAAAGAGAAATTGCATACCCGTTTCTTCATTTCTTCTTATGCCTTCCTTTTTTCTTTCCTCTCGCCATTCTGTACTTTATTTTTTTGGCCAACTATGTATTCACGTTATCATTGCATTTAAGCTTCGCCACTTTGAAAATTCCATCAACCAGAATTTTTTTAGCAGCGATAAAGCTTTAGTATCAAGACTTGAGAGGGACGGCATAATTAGCCATCTATTTCAATCTACAAATATACATTATTAACAAAATGCTACGAGTGATCGTAAAAATTTGCCCTTTTCAACGTGCTTCTTCTCACATCTGACGATAGAGCTTTCATGCTTTTAGAGCATCACTGGTTAGAGTTTGCTATTGTGATGTCAAAAGGCCAATCTATATGGTCTAAGATAGAGGCGATGAAGAAGGAACTGTCGTCATCGATTTGTGCACATAGGTTCAATTCTTCTTTGCTGGTTCATGCCGTGACGTGCAATCTCACATCCGACGATAGAGTTTTCTTCATTATTGCTCATCGGAGAAGCACAAACGCACCCAACCTCATCGACAAAGAGTGTTCGTTCCACTAGACTTAGCTCTCAAATATATGGTGACGAACTGCTTCCACGAGAAACCCACACTAGGTAACAAATGGTGGTAGGCAGAGACTCTATGCGCTTCGAGCGTCTTCTCGTTCTCCTCGATGGACTTGAAGAGCTCCGAGAAGCTGAGCTTCCCGAATCCTCCGCACCCGCCCTTATGATACACTTTCCCGTGATCGTCCGTGAGCATGCACCCCACTCTTTGTATGATCTCTATAAATATGGTTGGCCTGCCCAGTCATGCAGCAAGAGAAACAAGATGAACAACATCAGAGAGGAGGACCAACAGCGTGCACCCCATTCTTTTTGGAGACTGCAAATAATCTCCTAATCCCCGTGCGCCGGTCGTCCGAGGTTACGCTTGTTGCTTGATCCGCGTTGATGGAAATCGCTCCAACATTCGATTTTCTGGAGAAGATGGAGGAAGAAAAATGCCGTCTTCTTGTTGATGCAGTGAGAAACAAGCGAATATTTTCTTCAAAAAGGAGAGAGAGAGAGAGAGCAGGTGAAGAGCCTATTGCTTGAAAACTGGAAAAGACGAGAGAGAAAGAAAAGAGGGCAGAGAGAGCGCGCTTGAAAACTGGAAAAGACGAGAGAGAAAGAAAAGAGGGGAGAGAGAGCGCGCAGGTAATCGAAAAATTGAAAAGATGAGAGAGAGAGGGCTTGAGCGGAGACAGGCATTTATTATTCCTTGTGTCAGTGGTTTGCCAGATGAGAGAGAAAAGAGCATCCTAGCCCTTCCGATTTTTATTTTTCAATTTTTACATATTCCAGCTCACGCACAGATGTTGATTTCTCAATGGAATATGCACGCCGCGTTAGCTGGTGACGTGGTGATTACTAACCACTGAATATTTTCTCCCAAATACGACCTCTCCAACTTCGTTTATTTTATGAAGAATAAATAATTTTTAAAAAAATCTAAAAATAATATAAACGAAGATATTTTCTCTGTTCAAGAAAACATTTAGGCTTAAATTATGGTTACTAACTAATTATTTTAAATGATATAAGTCATTAATTAAAAAAAAAAACATATCCAAACTCATTTAGTTTTGGAGAAATAAATTGATCTTACTTTTTCCTATTCCATGGGTCAAACATCTGTCGGGTTCTGTCTTTGTAATCACAAGGTCGATTGAAAAATTGGATAGGTGATGTGATGCATTGTGGCCTTATCGCAATTCAATGTGACCCGACACTCATTGCACTCTTGTTAAAAAGTTTTTGTGTGGTCTGCTTATGCATGATCGTGATTTAGTGCTTCGAGCCGGCACAAGATGCGGACTGGAGATTAGATGGGTTTTTTGTTTGTATCCGCTGGTCTTGTTTCTTCTTCGCTCCTGATCCTATCTTCGGATCGCGGTCAACAGATGACGACAAGGAAGTAAATCATCTGTTCAGCTCGCGCTATCGGCTTCCTAGTCGGATTCTAATTCCATCCCACTTGCCCTTAATCAACAAGCTGAACATGTCTTACCTCGGATTTCGTGACTGCCCATGTCATAAAAGCAATTACATACACTTTTCGCAAGTGACGGATCGTATTCGATGTCACATGCGCAATATTGTCTATAGACATAATCATGGATAGAGGCGATCTTGGCAACGGCAAAGTTTGAACATGGAGATCAAAAGCATAATTGTGTAGAAGAATGTAGAGGTGGGCAGAGACCGGTACTAAGGGCGCATGCAACAGAAATCGAATGGATGCATATTCTTTGAATAGCAATGGCGAAGGTGTCGACGGAGGCCAAGGTGGAGGTGGTAAGGTTCTTGATGGACTTCAGCGGCTTTATGGAGAGAAGGTGAAAGAGGAGTTCCTTCTATTAATTCATGCTCATGACTTAAAAACATGATATCTTATTTCGCCGTGTTGATCATGGCTTGGCGTGAATTTTTTGT
Source organism: Eucalyptus pumila (assembly GCA_016097595.1). Lineage (NCBI taxonomy): Eukaryota > Viridiplantae > Streptophyta > Magnoliopsida > Myrtales > Myrtaceae > Eucalyptus > Eucalyptus pumila. Next base: position 20,104,446 of record CM027849.1, on the reverse strand, counting down.
GGCGAACTCAATTTGTCACCCAATCTGATAAAAATTCGCAAGAATGAAGTTTGTCGTGAAGCAGAGGGCCTCGGACAAAGGTGGGAACCCTAGCCCAGCACTGACCTTGCCAATCCTACGAAAATTTTGTGCATAGAAATTCTGCTTTGTCATATTTCCTCATGTCAGTGAGATACCAACTGCATTGGCAGCAACTCTCGCGTGTACTCCAAACAGGCTTTATTAGTAAATTTCTGCTCCTCCCTGTCTCTCTGTGTCTCTGTCTGTCTGTCTGTTTGCGTGTGCGTCTCTCTCTCTCTCCCCGGCAAGGAAAAACCAGCAAGGAAAAACAAGTGAGATTCCTTGTGTGTGGTGATGGAACCCCCAAAGTGACGACCCCTCATATCAACAGTGATGGATTTTTTAATTAGTGATGGGCCTAAGTTGGCCCGTCCGCCCATGCTGGGCCAAAAAGGCCCGGCCCACGGGAATAGGGCCCGTGGATGGGGGAAGGTATAAAAGGGAGGAGAGAGAGAGAGAGATGAAACCTTTTGGCCATTTTAACGCACCCTTTGGCAAAAAGAATGTACGTTCCTCTCCCTCTCTCCCTCCAAGAAAAAGAAGAAAAACGCTTACGACGACACCGTCTTCACTTCAAGGCAAATTGGCATCATCGGATCAGAATTTCTTCCGATCTTCGGCATTGGTGTTTAATCTGTGGCTAACAAGGTACGCTCGAATCTGTGGTGTCTTTACGATCGGTGATACGTGTAATTCCCGGGCTTCGCTTCCGCATTCGTTTTAGGGGTTCGATTGAGTGTCGAATCCGGTTTTGAGGATCAAATCATTTCCAACATTGGTATCGGCCTAGTTCACGTTTTTCCCGACCTATTTGACATTTTTTCATTGATTTTTTCGAAAACCTTCGGCCGTACGGATCGGGGCGAAAATCCCGACACCCGGCGCTGTTCGGCCATTTTTCTGAGTTTTCGTAAGTCAAAATTGAATTCTGAAAGCACTGGGTGAAAGAGGTCGTCGAGACGAGTCCGGCGACATGTTGTGCGTCAGCCGGACGACGCCCGCCGCGCGCCCACACGCGCGGCCACAAGCCGCTGCTGCGGCGCCACGCACCCGAAGAGTCAAGCTGGCCCAGCGCGTCGTCTACACGCTGCGGGTGCAGCGAACCGCGCATCGGCGCCGGCGGCCGGCGAACCGGGCACGCGCCGGTCGACGGACCCGACGCGTTCGACGTCGGCGTGGCGTCACCCAACGGTCGATAACCGTTGGGGTGACGTCATCAATGACGCGCCAGTGATGACATCCGGTTGGCCGGGCGGTCACCGGCGGCGACCCGACCCGACCCGACCAGCGCGGGACCCGACGCAGCGGCGTCTGCGTGCCGGCCGGACGTCTGCGTGGATCGGCCAGCGCACACGCGGCACGTGCGGGCGGTTCGAGTGAACTGCCCGACCAGTCCGACAACTTGACCGTTGACCGTTGACTTTGACCGTTGACTAGGAAAAAAAAAATAAAAAAATAATAATAATAAAATAAAAAAAAATAAAAAGGGAATTTGTTTCTTTTTCATTTATGCCTATGTGGGTTATATGTAGTCCATTTTTTTATTGTGCATTTGTTGCATGAATCATGGAAAATTATATATTTTCCCTTATGTACATTATGGATTATAAGTGATCCAATTTTATTGCAGGAACTATGATGCGTTATGCACGGATACCTGCAATCCGAGAACGGACGAGGGAAATGCAAGACTTAAAAGCTGATGACAGAGTTAGCTAATTATTGGTGGCATGACGGTGATTTAGTATCACATGTGGTCAAGGTCAATCAGATGATACAAGAAATCATCTGGAATGGTTATCTAATGCCGGATTTGGAAAAGGGTACCGGCTTTGATGAACACTCTTCCACCTGAATGGCAAGCAGTGTTAGGTCGGCTATGGGAGGTCAATGTGGTCCCGGGTTATAGGGAGCTAGTGGAAGCTTTTGTAAGAGAGTACTATAGGATTGAGTTGGCCAAAACTTCAACCCTTAGATTGAGCGCCACATGGCGCAGAGTAAATGCGCCTTGGTGGCGACATGAAAGCTCTCCAAAAGTTTTTCCATGGTTGGCAAATGTGCCTTCAGTTTTCTCAGATGTTTTGACTGATAGATTAGAAGGGACATTCCCTAATTATTTATTAGATTAATTGTGAGATTTTTTATGGATGTATATATCTCTTTCCATGTTGATATTTTTCTTTGTATATATTGCTTAGTGTAATGTATAGTTGTATTATGTGAAAGCACTGTTATTATATTGAATGTTAGATAATATTTGCTTTCATTCTGCTGATTCTTGTGGGTAGTTAGGCTGTGGGTAGTTATAGAAGTTTTTGTAACTTCATAGAATTGATTTTGCATATGACAATCATATTAATGATAGTTTTAAGTTAGGATTTTTGGAGGATGATTGGAAACGTAGTGACCTTTTGATTCTCGAAGCCTTACTTAAAATTATTCATTAATATGATAGGTCTATGTAAATAGGGATGCATAAATGATAGGCATTAATTATTCGTGCATGTATGTCGATGTGTTCGATCGATGGTTTCAACAACTAAGAACGTGATTGCTGATATGAACGGCAACTATTGTGAAATATTGAATATGGAGATTCAATATGTGCTGGAAAAGCAAGAAGCACTAGAAGCTCTTGACCATATTATGGAAGATCTTGAGGGTGTCGTGCGCCACCTTGAGCTAGCGAGAGGACCACCTAACGGCATTTGAGCCGAAAACAGACATTTGCAATGCTGGTTCTAGCTCGAAATGGCTTTGTGCTCTAAGCAAGCGTATTGATTCGTTCAATATGTGGAAATGCAAAGGATCAAGTCCTTGTTGCAAGAAATCAAGAGTTAACCAACACAAGAGAGGAAAACGTCCTCAAGTGAAGAAAATGTCAAGGGTGAAATGTTACAAGCGTGACAAGAAGGGTCACTATGCTCGCGACGTCGTGAGCCAAAGTAGCTAAACACCTCTTGCACATTTGAGAACTTTGCTTATGTGTCGAGTTCTGCATCATTGGCTGAATCCAATCCTTTGTGGACTGTAAATTCAGGAACGACAGACCATGTAAGGAAGGATAGAGGATCCTTCGTGAAATTCCGACGATACCAACTGGAACTATGTGGATTTATGTGGGAAATAATTTCAGAGTTGAAGTTAAAGGGATTGGCACCTGCCAATTGAACATGCGTGGTGGACGCAACTTGTTCCTACATGATATTCTAAATGCTCCAGAGATTCGTCGAAATTTAATGTCTGTTTTAGTGTTGGTTAAGCTTGGTTTTTAGTATGAACTTCCATAATAGATGTGTAGATTTGTATTTGGATACAAACTACTATGATTTTGGTCACTTTCTGGATGGTTTTATTGTATTGAATGTTGACTGCGGTGATGTCAATATGTTATTCCCTTGTTTCACGTCTTCTACTTTATATGACCATGATGTGAATATGGTGGCATGCTAGACTTGGTCATATGGGCCAACAACATATGAAAAGACTAGCCAAAGAGGGCTTGTTGGGCAATTTTGAAAAAGTCGATTTGCTTATATGTAAGCATTGCCTAGAAGGGAAAACGACAAGGAAACCATTTGGAAAATGTAAAAGAGCTGAATTTCCTCCGCATTTAATCCATTCTCGACGTCTCGTGGTTCAATGAATGTGAGAGGAAGGCATGGGGCTGTTTATTTCATCACTTTTATAAATGATTATACTCGATTCGGATATGTCTATTTGATTTCGTAAATCTGAAGCAATAAGTTGTTTCAAAAGGTTTACGACCTTGGTAGAAAATCAATTAGACAAGAAAATAAAAGTATTTAGATCCGATCGAGGTCGAGAATATTTATCTGATGAGTTCAGAAAATTATGTGATGAAAAAGGAATAGAAAGATAGTTGTCTATTCCATATACTCCTCAACAAAATAGTGTTGCAGAGAGAAGAAACAGAATCCTACTGGAAATGGTTAGGTTCATGATGGCGCATACTAACTTACATATCACTTTTTGGAGTGATGCGTTGTTAACTGCTGCCCATATACTTAACCGGGTGCCTTCTAAATCAGTTAGTTCCACTCCATATGAGTCATGGACAGTAGAAACCGGACTTAAGTTTACTTAAGCCATGGGGTTATGCTGCCTATACTCATAAGTCCTCTCACAAGTTTGGGAAATTGAGTCCCAGATAAAAGTAGAGTATTTTAATGAGATACTTCGAACACTCGAAAGGGTATGTGTTCGTAGGTGAGCAGGAAAGTGGGAGTATAACTGAATATGAATCACGGGATGTCACATTCTTAGTGGATGAATTTCCTAAGAAGGGCGAAATAGGGGAAGATTAGTCCCTACTTGAAACCTTGGATCAAGATAATGATCTTAGTGGAGTTCGTCCGAGTGGGAGTAATATGAGAAGTGATGAATTGAATTCAACTCATTCTCAATTACAACCACATGATGAGTCGACATCGTCATTATCTAATCCGAGTGGGAGCATAATGGGGAATGGTGTGCTAAGTGTATAATCTCCCATACGGCGAACAAGTCGCCAAAGGATTCCCCGTCAACATTTTGACATTGAAGGGGAAACTTCTAATGATTGCTCCACAAGATGAGGATGAGCCGAGAAATATTAATGAGGCTCTGAATTGCCCTAGTAAGGAAAAATGGATTTATGCAATGAAAGAGGAAATGGAGTCAATAAAATCAAACCAAGTCTGGGAACTGGTTGATCTTCCAAAAGGACGCGGAACTATTGGGAACAAGTGGGTTCTCAAAATAAAGCGAAAGGCTGATGGCTCGATAGAAAGGCATAAGGCTCGCCTTGTGGCGAAGGGGTATAATCAACAAGAAGGAATTGATTATGTAGAAACATTCTCTCCTGTAGTGAGATTTACCTTGATTCGCATAACTCTGGCAATAGTGTTTGGTATGGATCTTGAGTTACATCAAATGGATGTAAAGACTGCTTTCCTCAATGGAGAATTAGAGGAAGGAAGATATATGGAACAACCTGCTGTTTTCATAGTGAAAGGCCAAGAAGAAAAAGCATGTCGACTTTGGGGGTCGATATATGGCCTTAAGCAGTCGTCAAGACAATGGTATATACGATTTCATAATGCCATAATGGCATATGACTTTACAATGATAGATAAGGATCATTGTGTATATATCAAAAAATCCAAGGATCAATTTGTGATCATATCATTATATGTTGATGATATACTAATTGCTGGAAGTAATATGGAGTTTGTTCATCTTGTCAAAAGTTGGTTGTCTTCCAACTTTGAGATGAATGATATGGGATTGTAAACCCATAAACACTCCTATTGCAAAAGGTGAAGGATTGAGCCATGAAGCCGTGTCCAATGACTCCACAAGAGAAGGAACAAATGAAACATGTTCCTTATGCTAGTGCTTGTTAGGAGCTTGATGTACGATATGATGTGTATAAGACCCGATATATGTTTTGCGGTTGGAATGGTGAGCAGATACCAATCCAATTTAGGTCAAGCACGTTGGAAAGCCGTTAAAAGAATACTAAGGTATCTAAAGGACTGCTGATTATACGAGTTATTATGGAAAGGATCTCGACTCTAAGGCTATTCTGATGTTGATTGGGGAGGAGATTTAAATGAAAGGAAATCTACCTCTGGGTTTGTTCTCTTACCGAATAATGGCACCATATGTTGGAGCATAAGAAACAAAAGTGTATAGCCTTGTCCACGATGGAAGTTGAGTTCGTAGCATTATCGCTGCGGTATAAGAAGGTGTTTGGCTTAAGAGATTTTTTGGATCATTTAGGTGTTATTAGAAGTGCTTTGCATTCATTGTTGGTTAACTCGTGATAGCCAAGCAACGAAAGTGTACACCAAAGATCCAAAATATCATGACAAGACCAAACATATAAATACCAAGTATAACCTTGTCAATGATATAATTGCATGAAAAGATGTGAACTTGGAGTACATACTACGCATAGAATGGTAGCAGATCATATGACAAAGCCAAAACCTAGAGATGTGTTTTGTGGCCATATGAAATCTCTAGGATTGCGTAGAGGCTGATGTACTGAATATTGTAATTTCCCTAAATGTTCACATTTGATGAATTTGTGTTTTCATCATTGATGCCTATGAATCTTTGTTTGATCTTTATGCATCTTAATGCTCAGTGCATTACTTTAAGTTAAGAGAAGTATGTCGGACAGATATAAGATTAACCCACTCACACGGGTAATCGCCTCTGTTTACTGTGTGATAAATAGAGATGAGACTGTTTTTAAGCTTATTATCTAGGTAATAATCGAGAGCTCAAGCTTAAAACATGTATGTCGCCTTAACTGAGTGTTAAGATGAGGACATAATACTTACTATGTTCGAAAGTAAAATACCCCACATATTTTACTTTATCTGTCTATGATGCCCGAGATGTGAGTTCGATGAATTTAGTAAATGAGTAGATACGTGAACTCAAGTTAGACATTGGGTATGTCTGAACTATCATCTGTACGGTATTGAAAGATGTAGACATACGCTCCATGGGAAAGGAGTTAATACCGTAATACGTATTTCATACTACGTATGCATGAGACGACCAATAAGAGTGGCAAAAGTTTTGATCTCAACTTTTTATGTCGTGTGAGACTCTTGAGGAAAGAGTTCCTCAATTTTTAGTCCCCTCATGACTCTTACTTATTCTCGAGATTTCTATTTAGTGTTTGCTATCTTAGGATGTTGCCAATGGTCATGAGTTTGATTCGATCTAATGGGGCATTTCTAGAAAAGCAAGCTGAACTGAAATTGAGAGTTTGAAGGAAAGAGGAAAATCGATTTTGGAGAATCACATTGTAGTTTTGTATTCACCAGGTTAACCAATTATGACTGTCTTTGGGATAATCATAATTGTGAATACAATATATATATATATATATATATATATATATATATATATATATATATATATATATATATTTGTTTAAAAGAGATCAAGAGAGATATAAATGTGATCAATCGATCTAAGATACTGCATACTAAATCTACTCGGAGTGTGGTGCCCATTATAAGCTGCTATATATTCCTAACAGATGTATGGCAACGAGCTCTCAAAGTATGCTGGTCGCACGGATTATTCACCTGTATGAATGTTGAAGAGAGGAAAAGAGGATTCTGTTCGGCCCTCCATGTTAAGTGAGAGTCTATGATGGATTTTCTCGATGGGGATGAGTAGGGCTTGTCCGCCCATGTTGGTTTTGGACCACCATGTGCGAGTGGGAGATGATGGATTTTTTTAATTAGTGATGGGCCTAAGTTGGCCCGTCCGCCCATGCTGGGCCAAAAGGCCCGGCCCACGGGAATAGGGCCCGTGGATGGGGGAAGGTATAAAAGGGAGGAGAGAGAGAGAGAGAGATGAAACCTTTTGGCCATTTTAACGCACCCTTTGGCAAAAAGAACGTACGTTCCTCTCCCTCTCTCCCTCCAAGAAAAAGAAGAAAAACGCTTACGGCGACACCGTCTTCACTTCAAGGCAAATTGACATCATCGGATCAGAATTTCTTCCTCGATCTTCGGCATTGGTGTTTAATCTGTGGCTAACAAGGTACGCTCGAATCTGTGGTGTGCTTTACGATCGGTAATACGTGTAATTCCCGGGCTTCGCTTCCGCATTCGTTTTAGGAGTTCGATTGAGTGTCGAATCCGGTTTTCGGGGATCAGTCATTCCCAACAAACAACATTACAATGCCATTCCATCCCATCCCTCCCCACCCCACGACACAAACCATCCAGGAGAACGACACCCCTTTTCCTTGGAGCATCCGCCCGTCTCATCAATCCCCATCCAACCCCTCTTGTTTTTTTTATCCCAGCCATTCATGGATTTCCACTGTTTTCACCAGTATTTGTCTGTACAAAGCAACATCAAATAATACGCAACGTGGAATGTGTGAAGGGGGTGTACTGCACCAGTGTCCCATCCTGGCTTTATCGGATTCGCTCACAAAAATATCCCAAGGCCCAGCTTCTGCACAAAGCCCAGAACCTTTCTGGCCCACACGAAAGTCCAACCAGTGGTCTATGGGAATGTCTTGCTACAAGTTTACACTAATTAAAGCTACAAACGTAGTATTTATCAGATCCTCATAGCTACTCAATGTATTCAAAGACGTGACCAAGAACAATAAAAGAATGCCAAAACTTTAAATTGATGCCTCATAGAATTGTGAGGCAGATTCCAAGTTCACTCGGACACTCTTTATAGTGGTGAAGGTAGTCGGGCTGTAAAAAGGCCAGAGAACGAATATGCTGATGGCCCCAACAATCCTACACACTGGAATTTAAATTTAGAGGGTAGAAGCACGAGGTATTGCTGCTCTAAAATCTTGATTTACATGTTGCATGGAAATTCATCTCTAGTAAATTATTTGTGGTGCCATTTCTTAACCATGCACGTTCTTTGTACCTAGCTGTAAAGGAAAACTGAAGTTAAGATCATTTGACAGGAAAACCCAAGCCCAGAAACATAATATCTTCCACGTAAAAAGTTAGCAGAATGTGTTAGCTGCCTATTTTTTCGTCTTCCTCTCATTAGATTGAAGATATTCATAGAGAATAAGAGTCTTACCTAGACAATTTTAATTTGGCATCAGAATATGGGCTCCTGTAGGGTCGCTTCGGTAGGAAGTTGAAGCAACTCCCTGATTCCCTCGCATACCTACACAATAACCATCTAGCTATTTTACTCCCACCAAATGAAATGACAATCATGAGGATTCAAAAAGATTTATGTTCCAATCAATCTAGTGAGTGTCAATCTTGACATTATGTATGGACAAGTCTAAACTTTTAATATCAAGAAACAAACAAATCGAGTCATCATTGCAACGCATTAGTTTGGAGATGGGTGTTCCCCAAGCAGGGGAGTATAGTGTAAGGATTATAAGCTCTGCATAGCCTAAGACAATAAGACAAGTGCCATTTTCATCTTCTTTGGCAAAAGGAAAAGGAAAGGAAGTTTGCAGAGACGAGGAACCCCTAGCATTGTCTAGCCAAGACAAAAGAGTACTCCTAGTATTGTGTATTGTCCACATTTATTTACTCTAAAGGTACCAAATTTCAACTAGAAATGATGTACAAGCATATTCAATCTGTTAAGCAAAGATGCAAAAGCATAAGCATATTTTCTCGTAATATATACTATCTTTATATGTGCCTTAATTGATGCAATATGATGGGTGTACTCTTTTATTTGCCTGCAAGATGAGACAAAATGAACTGTGTAAGAAAAAGGAGATAAGAGAAGTCCCTATCTCCAGAGTGGCAGACTTTGAAATCAAAGTAGTTTAAGTGCAAACCTGGCTAACTTCTCTTCCCTTAGGGATATGTAATTCAAAGCTTCAGACCATGTAAACTCCACATGAAATCCTAGTCCAACATCTACAAAAATGCGTTGCATATCTGGCCTGCAAATGTGTGGCATTACTGAATTAAACCTCAAAAGCCACCACAAACCAGAAAAATGAAACCAGCATAAGAAGAACAGACTCTACATCGCCTATTTTCACATAACAAGTACTCAGTTTCATGCATTTTTCACCCACTCCAAATACAATTACATGAGAACTAAAGCTAAACAAGTTTAGTGTCCTGGTACTAATTTTAACATAATTCAAGCCTCAGCACAGCTTGCACAAGCACCCTTTATTCACATAACTTACCATCATTAACATAACCAGAAAAGAACAAGCATATCGAGCATGAATATGTCGCTGCTCTTCAAGCAGTAACTTCACTAAAAAGCAAGACAAGATGGACTAGCCCAAGACTTGTCTCCTACCAGTATTGCGAGGTAGAATATTCAAAGGTTCCAGGGAATAATCAGAGAAAGAGAGAGAGGATTTATGTGATAGCTAGTATAAACACCTAGAGGGGGGTGAATAGGTGCACAATCAATTTATCGAAATACGGAAGCGATTCTTAGCAAACGATAGAAAATTCTCTCTTGATTAACAAAATGAAATATGATCGAGGTAGAGAGAGTTAGGAGGATAAAATTGAACACATGATTTATAGTGGTTCGGCTTATTCCAAGCCTACGTCCACTCTTCCGCACCGACAGCCAGGGTGGATTTCACTACGATCAAAAAGAAGTTACAGCACAGCTTTGCCTTGATTCCACAGGTGTAGATATTCTACCACACTCCTCAAGGTTTCTCACAAATATAGACTCTCTTTTGTATACAAGTATTAGCTCAAAGGAATTGTCTAAACAGAAAGGAGCTTCAGACTTTGGAATTCTTCTATCGCGCACTCTTTGAACAACTACGACCGTCTTCCTTATATATTCCTTTATGCCATCATTCCCGTTGGCATTTACAAAAGGAATTCCTCCAATCTACCCGTTGGACGGAATCAATTAGGAAGATTGTTCAAGCTATTAAAGGAACGTGTTGATAGCCCATCAATCGCATTCGCCCATACAATCGGATCTTGGTTTCCAAAAGTAGAACCTTCTAATAATATTTAGACAATCATCGAATCATTGAATCAATCTAGATCAATCAAAGGATTCTGTTACGTCTTTTCCAGCCACGAGATCTTCTCCAGGATGATAAGGTTAAATCCTTAACGAAACATCCGATTCACGGATAACCTTTCTTCAACGGATTAGAGACTGTCAATGAGGATAGACTTTGAGTCTTGAGTCTCGGCTGTCCGGAAGTCTTCAGACTTTAAATAACAGAGTCTGCAAGCCTTCAGACTAGACTGATAGAAACGTTTTGTCAGCTTCAAAACACTTCAAGAAGATTTCTCCAACAACTTACACCTCCGCCTGCATGTATGCCTCAGAACCAAGGTTGACCAATGTCCTAAGACTAGTTACACTATTCTTCTGAAGATTCTCAATATTCTTTCGTAAATCTGAGCTAAAAGTAATACAATGTCAAGAAAATCAAAGGACTATCAAAGCATAAAGTTGCAAATTCAAACTGGTGAATGCTCCTAAAACACTACTAAAAGAAAGGAGATAATCAAAATTGTAAGTAAATCAAGTGTATGACAATGGATTATTCCGAGATAATAAGTAAACAAATCATTCCGTATAAGGATAAGGAATCTATTAGCTTAAAAAAGGATACAAAGTCTTCTGTTGTTCGAAAACCTTATCCCCGTATAAAAACAAGGGCCAAGTCGACCCACGCATTAGCTAAATAATTGCACCGATCCTTGTTCAACTTACTAGTGCATGGCACGCTTCAACTTGATAATATACCACCATTTTGTGTTAGAAGAGCCCCTCTAGACAATTTACTCATAAACCATAACCCATATAAATCTAACAAAATTAAGCCAAAATCAATCTCAGGAATCTAAAGAGCTATGCAGGGGTTCAATTCCAACTTCCAGATGATATATGACAACTTGACATATACGTCACAGCCATCCATGCTTATGTCACAGCCCAGAGACATAAGCTTCAGAAGCAGAAGAAATTCTAAACAATCCCGCCACAACAGTCAGATGCAGGGGTTCAATTCCAACTTCCAGATGATATATGACAACTTGACATATACTGTTTTCCCCTGCACTAATCAAAGAAGAAACTGCTAAGTAGAATAGAGTAGATACCGCTCGGATATGGCATGAACAAGATCTGGTTTCAGACGTTGATCAACAAACTCCTCAAATTTATGAACTTTATCTAGGCGGTAGTTGTCCATTTGAGTACTATCAGCGAGGAGAGGACGGGGAAAAGTTCCTGCAAGGAAGAGTGAGGAAATATCAATATGGAAAAACAAGAAAATGCAGATATTTCTCTCAAATATAAAAAAGATGGTACGAAGTTTTTTTAATGACACTTACTCAGATCATTTTATAGCCACCTAGAAATGTGATCGGTGATCTAACTCCCAAGATAGCGCAAAGCTTTTTTCTCGAGCTTTCATGATGAAGTCATAATTGTGTCTACAGAACCAGAAATCCTTGAAGCACCAGTTTCTCTTACACCTTCATCTTCATCCTCAACACCTCCAGAATTTCGAGTCTCTAATGCTTCTAAGATAGACTATCTTTATGAAGTCTCTCTTAGTGATGAGACCAAGATTTCTGAAACCCAACTCCCCTCATGAACCCTTATTCTCGCAAAACCAACCTCTTCATTCTCACCTATCCGCTCCATCCGCCAACTTATTCACCAAACCCCAAAGCAAGTAAAGGAGTACGTTCGGTCCTCCAAATTCGACCAAAGATCCTATTCACCTGCGAAAAGGAATACTTTGTTACTCTTCGAGATCCCTCCGGAATTTCCCCGGACAATGGGCTCAACGAGGATACACTCATGTCCATTATGGAGTCTGTTCGTCTTGCTCTAACTTTCCATGGTCGAAAAGGTTTGCCGCTGTGGCAAGAGTAGCATTGCTAGACACGAGTTTTTTACAATACCAAAGCATGCTTGCATTGGTACTGTTCAAACTACCTTGAATGCGAGGAAGTCTTTGTCACTCTATACCCCAACTTCAACATCGCCCTTTCGGATCCTCGCCACTTTCCTTTATGAAAGTCCAAGTTCAACTTACTGGAGCCCCTCAAATTGCTGAATCTGTAGCTGCAACACTACATTACCAGATGGTTTATCGAGTGCAAAATCATGCGCTTGATCTCAACTTCAACAATGGTAATGAAGATGCCTTGTTCATCTCTATGCAAAATGACCAGGCATCTTGTATCCATGTTCCCGAGACAAATTCCAAAGGATACATTGGCCAAGCTTCTTCCGAAACCTAGATTACCAACTACGAAAAGCTACACCAAGACAACAAGCCTTTCCGGTCTACGGACTCGAGTTCGTAAGGAAAAAAGATGGAACTTGTTTCCATCAAATTTGGCAAGGAAAAGGAAGAAAGTCCTTCTATCTTCCAAACCCTCTTCATGATTGAACCATGTGTTCCTCAATCTATTTCCGAGCCAGATCCAAAGAAGCATGTTAGACACTTTGATAGTAATGGACATCCCGTTCATTACTATAAAGACAATTATGGTCATTGTTTTTGGGACCCTTTTTGTCGTGCTCTCCTTTGTACAAATTCCCCGATGAGGTAGATCCTTTTGCAAAATCTCCACCTCGAAGGAAAAGGCCAAAGGATAAGATGTTCCAAAGGTACTTAGACGGAGATTCCTCCGTTGATACTCTTGGTGAATGTAACAAGTACCAGTTCATGGTTTCTTATGCACCACCTCCTCCACCACCAAAGTCTAGTACTACATCCCGGGCCTCACCGGATCCACCAAAAACACCACCACCATCTCCTCCCCAGAAAAAGCAAGTCCTCTCTCCATTCTATAAGCCAATCCTTAAGTGGGCTAAGAAGCATTCTTACCCCTTGAAGTTCCGAAGAAGCACCATCCACTTCTTCTATCGCTATGTTTCAGATACCGACTTTCCTCCACTTGTTAAGGAAAGCTCTAAACTCTCATTCCCCGCTGCGTTAAGAGTTTATTGATCCTCATGGCGAGATATCGTCATGTTCCCAAAATTCCCACTCCTACCGATGTGGATGAACATGGGAAACGAAAAAAAACCTCTCGCCGCCGAAGCTGTCCTAAATTGGCAATCGAGACTATGTTAGCACGGAAACAATGCCTTCAAGGCAATTGATTCCAAAATTGGAAGTGTGCAACAAGATCTCCGAAGATATGATGAAAGTACCAAGAAGATACTTTCGAGTTCCGAGAAAAGGCTTCATGCCTTGGAATCGAGACAACATCTTGGGTACCACTACCTTGAAAGTCCAAAACCGAGAGATAGAGAAGCTCAAGAAGCAAATTCAACTTCTTGAAGAAGGAAGGTTCGGACCTTTTGATCCACTAGCACCCCCGTTCGAACTGGGTACGTACCTCCAGACCACAAGTATATGTTTTTGCCAATATTCCAGAAGATACCTCAAGAAGAGAACCAGATATGGTAGAAATACGAAATCGTCTCAAAGCCCTGCAGAAAGAAAAAGGGAAGCAAAAGACATCATCAAGCTCAATTGTTATAAGAGAAAAGCCAGACCAGATGATGTTATCAAATCCATTAGAATCCTTTTGAAGGATTTGGGTAAGCAAGAAATTGATCCTAATACCCAACAGCTGAGCCGATCCCGTATCCCGGAAAAATAGATTCTGCTAGCCGAACAAACTTCCTCTACTACATCAGACTCATCATCCCTTTCTTCTTTTTCATCCTTCTCAGATCATACCACTGATTCTCCCCCTATTGTTCCACCAACCTCACAAATATTCATGGCGTACACTCCTCCGGACTATGACTATGAAATGGAATCAAACTATGCTGATCCAAAATTTGGACGGACAAGTAATCCCACCGTAAACGATTCCACCCGGACATGTGTCTATGGCATCAAAACAATTCTTCTCTATTGATGATATTCCTTATCCAAAATGGCCAAAAAGACTTGAAGAGTTTCATACTTGGTTGAGTACACAATCCATTACCAACCATGATATGAATGATGTCCTTTACAATTTTGTTACAAGGTTCACGGGAGCCTTAAATTCTGGTGGCGAGTCATTCACGGAACAAGACCAAATCACGTTCCTAATGTCACCCAATTTCAGCCATGCCCTTACATATTTATATCATGTCTTTGTGGGAACACCGGAGATCTCAAAGAGCTGAAAAGAAGAGAATTTTTCGAAAGAAGATGCTGCTCCCTTCAGAAAAAGCATCTTGATAAGCATTATCGACTAATGCTTCAGCTCTTTTACCAAATTGGAGCAGATCCAAATTTAAAGCATGTCTTCCTTACTTCCATCCCCAAAGAGCTATCACAGATGGTTGAAAGATCTTTCTTTGGAAAGCAAAGAAGAATACAAGACGTTCCTCTGGGAGAAATTCAGCAAGAAGTCCATCTATGTCTTGAAGAATTATGCTTAAAGCGTCGGATGGTCCGAACATACATCACATATGACAAGCGTCTTGAAGTAGCTTGTTCCCCCCAAAAGTTAAAGATCAAATGCTCCAAACAAGATTGTGATGGTACTTGTGGCCGTATTCCCTAAGAAAAAGCACTACAAGAAATACTCAATTAAGAAATCCAAACATGACTCCAAGCATTTCCGGAAAAAGAAGAAATGGAGATACCTACGCAAAAGAAAGGATCGTACGAGGCCATAAGAAGTCAAGTCGTTGCTACATTTGCAACAAAAAAGGACATTTTGCCAAAAATTGTCCTCGGCGAAAAAAGGTCGAATCATCTAATAGAGAATGAAACAGGTTTTTCACTTGAAAATGATGATATTGAATCCTTATTCTCTGCGATGATGAACCAACTGAACAAACTCTTTGTGTCATTCCTTTTTACCAAACTTCTAGTGACACCGAGTCTCGACTTTCGAAATCAAGATATTTTTCACATATCTCCCACATCTTCAGAGCCAAATCCTGACATATTCTCTAGTCATACTCACTGTCCCCATTTCCCTGTAAAAATCCTCACCTCAAAGTTTGCCAAACCTATCAATGTCATTGCTCTTATTGACACAGGAGCAAGTTGTTCCATTCTAGACACAAAAGTTCTACCTGAAGAATTCTGGACTCCTTACATCCGATACTTCAATGCCGCGGAGATACTTTCTCCACAAATGTCGAAACCACACCCGATCCAACGTCCAGTTTTTTCCTCGGTGTTCCATAACCACAAAAATCTTTGGATCAAGCCTTCCCAATAAAGATTTGATAATTGGGTGGGATATCATGACTCAAATCTCTCAACTTCGAATCATTCCCGGAAAAGGTCTCGATTTAAAGACCAATTCTCCGAGTTCGTCAATATTCAAAGACTCTTTTCCATTGAGATGAGTTTACTAGATCCAATCATGCAAAAGTTGCTTGAATCTTGTTCAGAATCTCATTCAGAATTTGCCCAGAAATGTTCTCATCCTTTATGGGAAAACCCTGAATTCTTTGTCCGCCTTCCTTCAAAAAGAATGAAGACATAAATCCGACCAAGGCAAGTCATATGGGAATGAAGCCGAACACTTGGCTTTAGCTCAAAGGAATGCTCGAATTATTACAGCAAGGCCTTATCGAAATCTCAAATTCCCAATGGGCTTGTGAAGCTTTTTATGTCAATAAACGTGCTTTGAGCAAAACAGGAGGAAAAATGAGATTGGTAATCAACTATCAACCTCTCAACCTCTTTCTCCAAGATGACAAATTCCCTTTACCATCCGCAGATTCTCTCTTTACTGGTTTAACCAAAGCCCACATTTATTCCAAATTTGATCTCAAAGCCGAATTTTGGCAATTGGGCATCCATCCTAAGACAGATCCAAAACGGATTCTCGTATCCCAAACCAAAGCACTTCCAATGGAAAGTTCTTCCTTTTGGTTTAAAGGTTGCACCATCCCTTTTCCAAAAGGCAATGTGTCGTATTTTCCAACCAATATTATCAAGTGCAGGCTGTATATATCGACGACATTCTGCTCTACACCACGATGAATGCGAGTCCTGCTCAACTACTTGAACAGGTTTGCGAGAGATAGTGAGAAAGCATGGCATTATGCTCTCTCAAAGAAAGATGAACATTGCCCAAACAGAAATTGAATTTCTTGGTATGCACCTCAACAAAGGTACATACTACCCTGGGCCACACATTGCTCAAGAATTATTGAAGTTTCCGAAGATAACTTCACGACAAAGCAAGTCCAAAATTTCTTGGGATAATTAATTATCTCGAGACTTCGTCCCCAATATTGCAAAGCTTCGATCCCTTTGCAATCCATGCTAAAAAAGAACTCCCCACCTTGGGGAAAAACTCGAGACAAAGCGATCGGCGAGCTTAAAGAGATTATGCGAGAATCTCCCGCCACCGCAAATACCATCAACGGAAAAAGAATTCTTCAAACCGACGCTAGTGATGAATACGGGCGGCCGTTCTATTCGAAGAAATTGATGGTAAGAGACTCCTCTGTGCCCATAAGAGTGGAAAGTTTTCTCAAGCTGAAATGCATTACCATTCCACTTTGTCAAAGAAATCTTAGCGATCAAAAATGGAATCAAAAAGTTTGAGTTTCATCTCATTGGCCACCATTTCCTGGTGGAATTAGACATGGCATCTTTCCCTCGGATAACCAAGTTTAAACAAAAGCAGATTCCAAATTCCCAACCGCTTCGATGGGCTGAATGGTTTTCAAAATACTCCTTTGAAACTAAGCATATTCTGGAAAGAAGAATGTACTTGCTGACTTCTTATCAAGGCCAAAAGCACCAGCCGAGATCAACATGTATATCAAAAGGCCTGCTTTCCATATGCTTAACCATGGAGTAAAATATAAAATCGAGAACATCAAAGATTCACGGAGCCGGAAGTATCCCCAGGAGATTATTCAGGCAAATCCCGAACGCAACGGACCTTTGCCGAGAACCTGGAGAACCTCATGTGGCAAAGCCACACGACCTATTCGATTCAATGGAGGTTCGATTCTTTATCCTTTCGGGTTAAATATTAATTATCCATTCATTCATCCTCTTATCCGGAAGGAAGATTTCCTGAACAGCTCAAAACGTTATTATGGTACTTAACCAATAAGTATCCGATAGCTTTTGAAATCCCAACCCGAAGATTCATTGCCAACCTTACAAGGATATTCCCGCTCGGAAGAAACGTTGAAAAAGAATGTGATAGAAATCTTTTAGAATTTCTAAATTGGTTCTATCATCCTACATGCTGGAAACAAGACTTGGAAAAAGAACCGAGATCTATGATGCCAAATCCTCGAGGTCCATACCATTCGTTTTTCCGACGTCCTTGGAATTTTTGCAGAAATAATGGAAGCATTCTCGATGCACCACTAGAAATAGGAACCACATCCTATAAACCTAACTTGAACAGTAGAAGCCCGGTTTACAAATCTTATCCTAGATCTGTTCAACTCTGTGAACATGAATATCGAGAACTCCGCAGAATTCTTTGCCGGAAAACAAGACCATTCCCGAGGATGTTTGGAATAATGCACCCACTACGTGGGATCATTATGACCTAGCACCGAAGCTAAGGAAGCACTCGGACAAGTACGAGACAAGCCTCATCGTCCCAAGAGCCTGAAATGACAAGCGAAGATGACATTGTCCAATCCACCCGGACCCCTATGCACGCTTTGGAGGACCTCGTCCCGGATCCCTACGAACAATTCCAAAGCATTGACGTATCTTTCTATGCAGATCCATCCAACCGGCCTCGGCCAAGAATTCCGATCGGGATGGAAATACAAACTGGGCTGAAGAGGAAGCATCACACTGGGCTCATGAACAAGCATCCTCATCACGAAGGCTGAATCATATCCTCTCACCAGAAGACCTTGAAGCCCTTGAACAGAAGTACAAGGCACATCTCCTAGAAGACAGCTCAGATGACTCAGTTTGTAGCTACAATGCTCGTGACGGAAGAGACCGTTGAGTCCGTACATTTTCACTGTAGCAAATCACTGTTCACTTTTACCGTAGCACTAGGCTAGGAATGTACTTGTTCACGGTACGATTCTTGTTCATAGTGTGCGAATAATTCCCTTTCGGTGCCCTTGTTTGTTTCCGGACCCGTGAGCTAGGTCCCTATGTGTTCTTGTGACCTCTTATTGCCTATATAAGGCAAGGAGGGTGTAACGTTTTGGGCGAGTCCCCGAAGTAAAGTGTGTGCTTTGTGAAAATCTCTCTATGGCTTTCTAAATTTCCTCTTCTTCTCCGGCCTGGTAGGATCCTTCAAGAAATGCAGCTTGGGTAGGTTAGAAACGTTTCCATCCCGGCATCTCCGAGTGTCTCTAGGCTCGAACTAAAGGGCCGAGTGGTTTCTGCTAAAAGGCTGTCCGAAGGGCTTGAACGAGGATGTTCGCCCACTGTGGGATGCATACCTGCAGAAAATTTACTCTCCTTCCCTGGTTCTAAGTCTAGGTCCATTCCTGGTATCAGAGCGCACACGCTCGAACATGGTCAGACACGCGGTCAACGCGTGTCAAGTTTTCCGACACGTGGTCAACCTTTGCCCGACACGTTTCGACACGCGTGTCCGGGAGGGAGCAGACCGTGAGCGACGGCGAGAGACGGCCGAGCATAGACTAAGGCGAGGGCCGACCCTGTGATGCTGCGATGGATCCGACGAGGCTGCAGCTGCGAGGGAGAAAGGACCAAAGGTGAGAGGAAGAGGAGAGGAAGGCGGTCGTGCGGCAAGCGGCGAGCAGCGAGGAAGGGGGTCGTGCGTGCGGCGAGGAGCAGCGAGCGGCGAGCGGCGAGGAAGGGGGTCGTGCATGCGGCGAGGAGCGGCTAGCGGCGAGGAAGGAGGTCGTGCGGCGGCGGCAAGGAGGGAGGAGGAGAAGAGGAAGGGTCGCGAGCGGCGAGGAGGAGTAAAGGAGCTAGGGTTTCGACAAACTCAAAAGTAATTAAAAAAGTGGGGGTCTATTTAGGGGTGTAAATGGGTCGGGTCGGGTCGGGTTTTGATGTTACCCGAACCGACCCGAAACATAAGGGTCACATACTGTGACCCGACCCAACCCGAAACACATTAGACTCACATCAGAAATTCGGGTCGGGTTGGGTCGGTTCGGGTCGGGTTTATGTGTTTTCCTCTCTTTTTTTTTCTTCATTTAAAATGTAATTATTTTTATAATGGGTACCTAACCCATCCAGTCTTGGATTTTCTTTTTTCTATTTGTTCCATTTAAAATGTAAGTATTTTTAACCAAATACGAGTTACACTTAGTCATTTTTTTATTTATTCTTTTTCTGCGTCTTTGTAAAGTCTGATTACCTTAATTAAGAATATCGCTCATTTTGTTTTGCTTGTTTTTCAACTAGGTATTACCATTTAGAAAATCCCTCAACACGTATCAAGCTTAATGCGAGCTCCTGAATGCCAATCTAATGGCAGAATCGATACCATTGAATATGGACGAAGCTCTTGGTAATTGGGATTTCTTGCTTATATATGCTTGGACAACCAAAAATGCTATCTTGCAAATTTTTCTCCCTTTTAAAGACCTGAACTAGCCGACTGCTATGCAATATGTCCCGCGGTCCAATCCACGAAAAAAGAGACCCACACCAGATAAGCACACAGCTCCAGCTGGACTAATTTTAAATGTTCTAAACTCTGATTTAACTGAGAATTTATTCCATGAACCAGCAATCAAGATCAGTATCCCAGGACCTCCGACCCACAATCGAGAAGAACATGAAAGCTTTGAGTTTGGCCTCACAGTAAATGCAACAGTCATGTTTCCATAGTCATCAACTACCCCCTAATTGCGAATTGAATTACTACCATACACTGCAGCAACAAAACCACAAGCCCTCAATCTTTTTCACACAAATCTTCATATTGATATCTCATAGGAGTTCCATCAGCCCACCCAATACCCATAACGTGTGGACTAACAAAGCGAGCTGTTCATCACTCAAAACTTCAGATGTTGCATCAGGAACGGCAGCATTGGTTCTGGTTACCTCTACTGGAGGTGCTTGACTCTTGGCAAAATGGCGATAGAGCTCTAAATTTTCCCTTTACGGAATCCACGGGCCAAGTTTCACACATTCCTCTCGAACTATAATTATGTAACTATAATCTTTCTCACTCTTTCCTAAAGGAAGAGATATTTGCTGAGACAAATAGAAGAGACAAGACATCGAAAGTTTGATAAATGGCTGTACACCAATCTTCTATAAATCCACAGAAGGATGGACAGCAAAGAATTGCTTTCAACCAAGACTTGGAATTGCCATTACTGAACCTGATTAAAAGAGACATACCCTTGGATACAGGTGTAGAGCTAGAGGAAAGCTAAAACTCCAGATGCAAGTGCAATTTTTGCCAAGAAAATTCTAACCCAATGTCCTTGAGATGGAGTTTAAGTGTGTCGCTGGTCTCTGCTCAGAAAGACAATATTATGTCGTGACCAAAGCCAATAAAGATCTAGTGATAGAACAAAATTCCAATGTATAAAACACATTGTATTGCATCATTATAGCATATAAGGGAAGCGCACATTATGGTGCAAAGCATGCCCTCCATTACAAGCTTCATGCACCAGTTCAAACACAGCAAGGTCAACCAGATTGGGGAAAGATTCAATACTCACCCTGTCTCAACCCAAAACTTAAAATCTGTAGACACTATAAACCCACACTTACATCTGTAAATTTCTCTTAAACTTTACAGATGAATGCATAATAGAACTTAACCTACTCACCCTATCTCCCCAATGGTTCTATTGATTTTTCTTGCATTTTATATCTAAAAAGCGTTCGACTATATTCTCCTACTGCTACTGTGTATGTAGAATGTCTTTTATCTGTTTCTTTCATTGTGGAAGCACATTAATCGTACATTAAGCAGAGGGGAAGTGGTATTCTTGACTAGCGTGCATGGCGGTATTCTTAAAGTTCCGTTATTTCCTATAGGCGGCTCTCTTCTGTGCATTTCTGTGCTATTTTGATTCATGATCTAGCAGGATGTTTCAATTAGCTTGCCTGTCCTATTATCAGCAAGATCAAAGTCAGTAAATGTTGCTGATTTTTGCAAGCTATTTCACACAGTGGAATCTCTTAGTACTCACTCTTGATACACATGGATTGAGCCCCAGTACAAATATTAAGCTCCTGACATGATGTAGGAATAACTCTAACAAGAACTCCTATACCAGTTGACTTAGTTGGAGAAGCGACAGATCGCATAAAGAACAAAAACAGGGCTAAAATAGAGTTGAGTTGAAGCTGGAACAGAAAAAAGATATTTATGGTTTATGAAGAACCAATCATGTTTATTGAATGAAGAAAGCTAATGAGTTAGAGACTTGGACTTATTCATACCGAAATACGGATAATAGACGATCTTGATCTCAAATAACATCTCTAAACTCAACAATGCAATCTAATTGAACATTTGCATGACTATCGTCCGCTCGATCGCAATCGCGAGAGAATCACGTTTCAAGCAGAGGAACCGATCTACGACGCACCCAAGAACCCGAACCGAGGACGGAACGAGAGGGGAACCCGGTGCGCGCAGATGGGTACAGAGCCCGGTGCTGCTGTCCTGGACTGAGTGGACTCGACCCAAGAGGCGGAGCCATTGGTGGAAAAAAAGCAAGAAACGGTGGCGAATTCAAGAAGCAAAAGCTATGCGCAGAGACGAAGCATGAATGGCGTACCTCCACGGCCAAAGACTTGTCCAATCTCCAGGAGCAACAGCTCCCACAGAACTCGAACCCTAAACATCAAAATTTCAGCTCGACCCTTAACATGGGAAGGGGAAGGGGAAGAGTTTTCGGCGACGGACGGCGACGATCGATTGATTCGGCGGCGGCTAGGGTTCCGGCGTTGAGACGAGGGGTGGCGATGCGACAATGACGGCATCGCGTGGCGGCGGCGCGTCGATCAGATGGCGGCAACGGAATCCACGAGAAGGCGCGTCGTCGGAGAAGAAGGCGGAGCCGAGGACTACGAGGGATTTCTTTACTTGTTTGTGTTTCTTAGTTTGTTTGACTGATCGGGGGTAAAAGATCGAACGTGTTTGTGTTTCTCAGCTTGTTTGGAATTTGGAATTAACGTGTTTCGGGTCAAAACATTGTTCGACCTGATCCGAACCGAAACATATTTGTTTACTTGTTCCGTATCTGTGACCCGAACAATTTTAAGATCCGAAACACATACTCAACTTGTTTTGTGTTCGGGTTGAGTGTTTGGGTCGGTTCGGGTCGGGTTTTTTTGACACCCCTACTATGGGTACAAATAAATAAATCTGGGTGGGGGAATGAACAATGGTGGGGACTGGGGAGGGAAAGCAAAATAAATTTGGGGGTGGGGGGGAAATGGATAAGGAAAAGAAGAGAGTGGGGTGGACTTTAATGGGAATTTCTTTTTAATCATAAAAGTAAATAAATGAGATTAAAAAATAAAAGTAAATTTAGGGGGAGGGAGGATTTCGAAAAATAAATGTAAATTTGGGATAATGAAATAAAAAAAGTGTAAAATTTATTAATATTATTAGTATAAATTAATTATAAACTCTTTATTTATTTATTTATTTATTTGTGAATTTGAATCAAATTAATTAAAAATAAAAATATTTATTTAATATTTAACGTGTTAATGTGTCAAAATTCTCTACTTTTTGAGAAATGACGTATCGCGTGTCATGTCGTATCGCGTGTCCATGTCGCCGTGTCCGTGCTACATAGGTTCTATTCCCCACATAAAATTGAAGGTAAAGTATGTTTTCTTTCATATCAACATTTGAAATCCAAGTAGATAAAAAAAAATCCCACAAATTTTCATTCCTGGCTTTTTAGGTGCTATGCCTGCTCTAAAACGACAAGAAGTACTCGGCGAAAATCTAAGACCCGACCATCATTATTCTTCCTTTGAAATTCACTCACAAATTTCATCCTCAGAAAACATGCATATCAAAACGGCTATTGATTCACCCAGGTTACGTGATATTCAGGAACGTCGTGTGCCACATAAAGTTGCTCCGAACGAATAAACCGCATTCAAATATTAGAACCCAGTTCACCACTTTCCTCTCTCAATCTCCCCAACCAAACGAAATCGGTAGACGTTTCAAAGAGGCATCGGTTGACCGCGCATCTGCACATCGACCGCCACAACACTCTCATTCAAGCCAACAGCTCCAATATCGTATTCGAAATCCGAAAGGAACTCAGGCGTTCTACAGTGCACGAGGGAAGCGCGCACTCGGGCCAAGAGGAGATAAACAGACTAATCCCAATCCCTTCCTCCGACGAGAGGCGCTCGCGAAAACAGAACACAGTCAACCCCAAACGCGTTCCAAAAACATGTTCTCCTATCCGACCTAGCGCGAGTCCAACATTCGTCTTTCGACATCGATCGAGATGGAGAGAGAGATAACCGATCGATCGAGATGGAGAGAGATTATCGAAGGAGCGAATCGGTGCGCAGAGCAGCTGCCAGGTGTTTCGTGGGTTTGTTTCTGCCGAATGCCGAGAGAGAAAGAGCGCAAAGAGAGAGAGGGAGAGAGAGACTTCAATCGCGAAGAGAGAGGGAGAGAGAGACTTTAAAGCCCTAGCTGTCCAAAAATCACTTCCTTTTCTTAAATGGGCTTCAGCCCCTTGGAACAGAATTGCAGGGCATGGCATGTAAACCTTCCATAATTATCTCGGAGGGCAGGGCGTGTAAACCCTTCCATAATTATCTCGGAAATACGCATTTGCTATTCCCAATTTTCGGCCCCTTAGAGGATAATGGACCACCTAGGGCCGAGTTTGTATTTCAACGGGCTTCGTACAATTCACTTGGGCTCAAAATCTGTCTGCATCAGTCCATTGATTCCAACATAATCATGTGTGCCTATATTACGTGCCTATATATATTTTTGGGGTGGACCCCTAATTTTTTTACGTGATAAATAACTAAATGGATTGCCCGAATTTGAGTGTTAATAAAAATGAATTAGAAAATATTTTTTACCATTTGATATGAAAAAATCTAGGGAAGATTACAAAATGTTCGAACTTTTTAATTTTTTTTTTTCTTTTTCCCTCTTGCTCAGCTAGCCACGGTGACCAGCCAAAGGCGAAGGATGAGCTCGCCCAAGACCGGTGAGGCTCCACCTCACTGGCCAAGGTGACCAACCGAAGAAGAATGAAAAAGAGAAGGAAAGAAAAGGAAAGGCTAAAATAATTATAAATTTGATTTTTTCTAAAAATATAGTTTATAAAAAATGAACATTTTATTAACAAAGGGCCCAAGTTTGAGTGCCAAGAATCTGCACATGGCCATTGCAAAGCTAGGTGTAAGTGCAAAGGACTAGAGCTTTGAGGACCCCAGTGCTGTGTTTATGACTCGGGCTTAAGTGTCAAGGCATTGGGCATGAGCACGAGGGCCTTGGGCTCGACCTCGATGGACCCGGATGTGGGCATCAGAGGCTTGGACTCTAGGCTAAGCGCTCGGAACCATCATTAGGTTCCTGTATCTAAGCGTAAAGTTTTGAGTTTAAGTGCTGATATTTAATCATATTTTGATAAATATTTTCATTTTTTTTCAAAAATAAAATCATTTTCCTAAATTTAAGCATAAATATTCCATTTATTGGA
Source organism: Eucalyptus pumila (assembly GCA_016097595.1). Lineage (NCBI taxonomy): Eukaryota > Viridiplantae > Streptophyta > Magnoliopsida > Myrtales > Myrtaceae > Eucalyptus > Eucalyptus pumila. The sequence goes on along the minus strand of CM027849.1, from coordinate 20,079,279 downwards.
AAAACATTTTTCCATTGACTCATTTTTCTAAGTAAACCAAACGCCGAGAAAATGAAGAAAATGTTTTATTCGAAAATATTTTCCACAAAATAAATAGAGCCTAAAATTATGGGTCATCTCTCACATTTAACTGTCTTTAGTGATATGAAAAGATCTTTTTCCTCCAAAAGTTCAAAAGTTCCTACAGTTTGGCTAGTTACTACGTTGGATTGCTGTTTGATGACCTGAAGATTCATCCAATCCAATGTCATAGTGACTTATGTCTCCCTAAGTGGTAACCATAGATACTATTATCACCCCACTTAGGAATTCCTGAAATTTCAGTATGTTGATCATCAAATTAAATCTTTCATGCCAAGGGAAAATTGCTTGGAAGATTCTATATGGTTTTCATCACATTAAAGCGTCTCTTTCTCGAGGGGAAGTGTTTTTCTGTTTCCATACATTTTTATTCTATATGTCATAACAATGCAGTGCTTTTCTTCTCTTTCTTGATTGCTGGGTGTTTCTCAATTGTTAACTTCATTCTCACTTTGCTTGTCATTCATTTTGTGTCCCTTTTCTGTCACACTTCGCTAATTGACTGTTCAATCTTTTGAAGCATAATGCTCCTCTCTTCATGCGATATTCAGATCTGAATATTATAAAAGCTTGTGTATTTGCCAAGACTGATGATCAACTAAACTGCCTATTTCAGGTCATATAACACAACTGTCTTCATTGGGCAGCCACCAAAGCCTTACTTTCTTGATCCTGACACTGGTAGTGATCTCACATGGCTCCAATGTGATGCCCCTTGTATACGATGCACCTAGGTAGATTTTAATAGTTTTCAGGTGTCATATGATTTGTTTCTTAAATCTATGAATTTTTGTTTATAATCCTAAAACTTTGCTCAGATGTTTGTTTCGAATGTTCTCATGATGTTACACAGGGTGATAAGTGCTAGTAACTTCCCATCATTTTCTTATTGCAGACGCCACATCCGCTTTATCGACCCAACAAGGACCTAGTAATCTGCAGGGACCCAATTTGCGCGTCCCTGCATTCAGGCTACTACGGATGTGACCACCCAGAGCAATGTGACTACGAGGTGGAGTATGCAGATGGCGGCTCTTCTCTTGATGTACTTGTAAAGGATGTTTCTTTCAGGTCCTACAACAGCGACAAGGTTCTTAGTCCTCGTTTCGCCCTTAGTAGGTGAATTCACATTCTCTCCCAATTATGTTTGGCCAGGCTTACTGACTATACCAACTCAGCATTTTATGATACCTTACTTTCTTTTGGCCAGACTGGAAATTCTTCATTAATGTCAGAGAATTTTACCTTTGTAACCATTTCTTATGTGGTGATAGTTCCTCTACAGATGTGGATATGATCAGATACCTGGTCCTTCTAATCCTTTCTTAGATGGAGTGCTTGGGCTCGGTAAGGGAAGGTCCAGCATCGTATCACGGCTAAGTAGTCAAGGTTTGGTGGCGAACGTACTAGGCCACTGCTTGAGAACGCGTGGTGGTGGATTTCTCTTCTTTGGTGATGATCTTTATGACTCCTCCCGCATAACATGGACGCCTATGTCTCACGATTACTCGTAAATTCTCTGTTCCTCCGTTTTCTCACCATCTCGATATCTCTCATCTCTCATTTACTAAACTTCAACTTTGTTATATGTATCTCAGAAAGCACTATTCTCCTGGGACCGCAGAGCTCCTTCATGCAGGGAAACCTACTGGACAGAAAAATCTGTTCCTAGTTTTCGACATTGGGAGCTCTTATACTTACTTTAGTTCTCAGGCATATCAAGCCTTATCTTCTGATGTGAGTAAAAAGGCAACTGTGAACTAGTATGCAAAAATCAGGGACAAAATGCAACATCACGCTTAGCGTTTCACTATTTACGTCCAAACATATCCCCATCTTTCCAGGAATTTCAGTTGTGCTCGAGTTTTCTTGAGTACTAACCCCTCGTTTGTTGGTTTTGCAGACATATCGATGCAGGACAAGATGGTGATCTATGACAACGAGAGGCAATTACTGGGATGGGAATCTAAAGATTGCAGTAGACCTCCAAAGCCCAGAGCATTCGCAGCCTAATTGACAGGAAGCTCCTTGCCTTATCTCTGTACTTCCAGATCAGAATCATGGAAGCGCCGTGCTTCAAACCAAGCCTTCACCTAGGAAGCTCATCATTGCCAAGTCACTTGTAAATAAGCCCTGATTAATGTTTTCCTTTGTCTTACTGTACTGGATGTTACAAAATTGCTTACGGGTATTACCCCAAGTGAACTCAATTACAGCCATGCTTAATAAGTATTGCCATGTTGAGGATCAGTAGAAAGTTAGAAACTGATCCTTGTACATACTTCACCTTCTTGTTCAGCCCACTATTCCAGATTTTATTTACCTGCAGTTGAGCGAAACTCAAGGCATATTCCACGACAAGAAGATGAATTGTTCTTTGGTAGAAATAGGAGTTAAGATTGCCCTTGTCTCCCTTAACAACTTATTCACACTGATAAAATCGAAAACTACAGCTGGGCTTGCTGTTGCAATATTACTACGGTCCTGTTACTTGAGGATCTCCACTTCTGAGGGCCCTTATAAAAAAAGGCATAGGTGTACTAAATTGGAAAATCGGCATTTCTTCCTGCAACGTTCTCTTGTTAAGTCGAAATTCTACGCCAACCAACTGAAAAATTTAAAGGCAGAGCCCATCTTATTGCACGGGATGTCATACTTTTTCCTTTCAACCCACCCCAAATCACAGGGGGAAAAATGTCGATCTTTACTTCATCTGATGAGCTTTAAAACTCAAAACGAATGGTTAAAACTTGATAAGGGATACACCGTTGAATCATCTGTATATACATATCATCAGTTTTGTCCAAGCCATGGACATTAATTATACCAAACCAAAGCCAAACCCCAACCCCATCCCTTAATACATGAACAGTCTTTATACCATTCTGATTTCTGACAGCTATAATGAACTGGAACAAGTCCAAAATGGGAGATATATGAAAGAATTTAATACAATCCTAGGACATATAGAAGAATGTTCTCTACATGAACTAGATCAAACATGATCCTAGGCCTCCACGACAAGCCAACAACCCGATGGAACATCAGCCATGGGATTGAGCAAAGTTCAACGAATCAAGGCCGCTGCAACGACACCCATCCGTGCCTCTTGATAGTTACCATCTTTTGTTCGAAGTCCAGCACATCCATCATAGCCAACCCAACCCATGTAATGATAACAAGTTTCAACTGCTGACCTAACAAGAATCTAATACTAGCCTAACAAGAATGGGACGAGATGATCTTGCTTCCGAAGTGTTTGCTGATGATCCCCTCAAAGCCCGCTCTTAGGTGTATCACAATATCCTATGCATGGACTCCAGCGTCATACCTCGTTTGGGTGTTGAGCAGCTCCATCTTCTCTATGTGAAAACTACTGGCCATTTTGACTAGCCGTGCAATCTCCACCGGAGACATAGGATACAGTGGCGTGTTGAAGCAATCCACTTGCTCTTCACTTATTATTCCCTGCAGTGAAAAGCTCGCCCATTTGTGGGTCTTCGTCAGTTGAATGAAGTTAACAGTTCGATTCCTTGTACCAAACCCAAGCCTGAAGACATTAATTGTAAGCATGCACTGCAAATTCTTCACAGAACTCCATACGAAAAAAGCTTCAACAACAAATGAAATATATCATCTTGCATTGACCGACACAATTATTTATTCACTTCTATATTGTGACAAAATCACCACAGGGCGGACCTACAATATCTGCAGATGCTCAACAACCAGAAAAATTGAGAAAAACAGCACCATTTGAAGGCAAGATGAAGAACAGGTACCTATCATGTGATTTCAGGTTCTCTGTTTTTTTCTTTTCCTGAATGATCATGGGATTCCAAGCTTATAATCCACGGTATATATTCACCAGACACGACACATTAAGAAACCACTACAATATCTATGCAAACATTCCACATGCAAGAGTATAAAATCTTTATGCAAAGCACGTGCGCACAGGCTAAATGTTCGTTGCGATCCATGGACGAAGAAACCAGTTTTCGGGGAACATTCAAAGGTCTAAGGTGAGTTCGTACCGTACCTCTCTAACCAAGAAATGGGAAGAAAAGAAAAAAGATGTTCATGTTGCGTGACACACGTAGTCACCGCCGATGCTTATTATACAATAAGTTCAAAAATAAAGAGCAGGAAAGAATAAGAAACCTAATCACATGCATGGCATTTATCACATAACAAAGGAGTATCAACTCCCCATATCTTTTTTCTCTGCCTACAGGTGGAAAACCAAGCCGTGCTACGCATAAGGAAGCCGTGACGAAGTACATTTAGTTCCAATCCCTACGGATTTGCATTTGCATGAACAGTTCAATAGTACATGACAGTGTCATGTGTCCCTTACATTTCTCAAGAGAAAAAAAAAACATCAATCTCTTTCTCTTTTTCTTTTTTTTTGTCTCTTTTGCGCCTTTGGATCAGAGGAATGTGAACCGGGTGGGGGTTAAGAATTGAATTAATTTAACGTCGGCAAGAAGATGACATGCATGATGAAGAACAACATACTTCGTGAATGATTGATATAACCTCACCAGCTGCTTATCACTTTCCTGAACCCAGTCTAATATGTTTGGAGAAGGGCTTCACGGGAATCAAGACCGGAAAACCCGAATTAAGGGTGGTCCGGACCCCCGTGGTTATCATTACCCCATTTTACTGTTGGGATTGACTTCAAGAACAGAAGCAGTTTAAGGACATGCTTAGGTCCAATCTGTCCCTTACATTTCTCAAGAGAAAAAAAAAACATCAATCTCTTTCTCTTTTTCTTTTTTTGCCTCTTTTGCGCCTTTGGATCAGAGGAATGTGAACCGGGTGGGGGTTAAGAATTGAATTAATTTAACGTCGGCAAGAAGATGACATGCTTGATGAAGAACAACATACTCCGTGAATGATTGATATAACCTCACCAGAACAATAATGGAGAAAGCATGAGCTTATAAGTTAGGGAAGAAAAGAGGACCAATCAAATTTTTCTGTCGAGCTCTGCTAAATGAGCATGAGATCTGCAATGATGTCCAGTCAATAAATTTTCCTAACGTCAACGAGAAGAAAACACGCATGATGAGGACAGCATACTTCGCGAATGATTGAGAACCTTACCAAAACAAGTAATCAAAGAAGCATGAGCTTCGCCGCCCACCCAAAAGAGATTAAAAAAATGTCAAGGGAAACAAGTTGTCAAATCATATTTTCTTTCTACATTTGCTAATGAACATGAAATCCGCCATAAGAAAAGAAAAAGTTAGAATATTTTAATATTAAATCACATCATTACCAAATAGGTTAAATTTTTGGAATAATTAATAGTGATCTCGTATGATTTTGAGAAGGAATTTATTCAAATCTTTTAAAACCCTCTATTTGCCTCTCCTAATGTATATTTCTATACTTAAATTTTAAGTTAAAATCCATCGTTGGCAAGACAGAAAAAAATTGCATGGTGAAGATAACAGGCTTGGCTAATGATTGAAAACCTCACCAAAACAAATGAGGGAGGAGGCATGAGCTTACCTCCAATTTTTGAGCAACTGATCATATATTAAAATGTAGCATGACATTACGGGTTTCCTGGTCATTAAAAAAAAAAAAAAATGTAGCATGACACATCATTCAGTGAAAATTGAGTTGCTGTATCTAGAAAATCATCACCAACTACTTAGTCTCATGCATATTCTAATCACAAAATAGAGTGCATCTACAACAGCATGAACATTTTCTTTTATACAATTATTGCGATTGGGCAAGGTCTATTCCTTGGTTCAGCATGGTATCTACCATGGCCTGTTTTGGATCGAAAATTTTTCCGAGTGGTTCATCCGAGAAGAATGGACATGAATGTTGATTGCATAGAACATGCTTTGGAAAAACTGGGTCGTCTAAAAGATTGTAGTTACCTATTGGTGGGCTTGGGGAGGTGACGGCAGGAGGCGATTCAAGAGTAGGGACGTTTCGTGGAGGAAAGAGAGAGAGAGAGAGAGCAAAGTGACCTTCACTCGCAGAGAGGGAGGCCAAAACGCGAGTAGGGGTCGTCGGCGTCGAGGTTGGCCAGCAAGGGTGCCGGCAGAGGAAATAGATAGTTGACCAAGAGCCTCTACGATCAGAAGTAAGAGCAACAAGGGTTATTATCCACACTGGCTATTCAATAGCCAGAGATGACAGCTTCTTCCCCCAAAAGCAAGAGCGAGAGTACTCAAGCAGCGACAGTATTCACAGCAGATGAAATAGCTTCTGCATAAGAAGCTCAATAGGCGAAAAGCAAAACTTGATCACATCCCAACAATGTCCTGCTTCATCACAAAGAAATGATAAGTTAACATTCGGCAAAATTGCTGCCGTGAAAACTTAATGTATTCAAGTTGGCAATCTGAACCATCCAACCTAATAAAAACCCTAGTTTCTTCATAAACAAGACCCAATACTTCAATTCTACACATCTAGCTCGGTTCAGCTCTGATTTCACTGTTCAAAATCTCACATCGCATGTCTTAAAGAAGGATGGATGAATTTTTGACGAATTTTCAATAGGTTGTGTTTTAAAGCAGACAAATATATCTATGGTTATAATATTGGTGCGGATGCCTTTGTTATGAAATTGATTGAGCTAGGTTTGAAAATCAATATTCTCTTCTAGAAGAAGGATAAATGCATTTTCAAGGAAGTTTCAATAGACTGTGTTTTAAAGGAGACAAATATATTTATGGTTACAATATTGGTATGAAATTGATTAAATAAGTGACTAGACTTATTTGATTGCGGTGGATTCAATATGTTAAAAACTCAATTGCACATTTTCAAAGACGTAGGTAGGTTGTCGGTGATTGCTTAGACCTTTTTATCGGATAGAATAAGGTCGAACCGAATAAAAATGAAATTTCTAATGTCTTATATAATATTTGGAAAATACAACGTTACCCAAAATGAATTGAATGACAACCCTCTAATTGCATGTTACGTATTGTCATTGGCAAATCCTACCTCACTCTTGTTACCGTTCTCCTTCTCCACCTCCACCTCCACCTTCACCTTCTCTTCGATCATGTTGGATTGAATGCTGATCGTCTAGATCTCCAAGCTCTTACGGATGTCCAAGCTGCCTTGGCATCATTGTTGTGCAAGATGTTCAGCAACCACTGGTCCCTCCTCCATTTTCATTTCCGGCCCGCAGTCTTCAACAACGCTAGCGTAGTTGCCACCCTTACCCTCATGGCCGATGTCGAGTTTGGATGAAGGTGTTGCAGATGAAGGTGTGGCTGAGGTCAAGTCAAGCTCCTATGTGGTCAAGGTCTGATCGAGCTTTGTCAAGTCAAGCTCAGCCATGGAGGAGCTCTAGATGTGGCCATGGAGTTCGTCCGAGGTTGAGATTGACTTGAGCTTGTAACAGTGATGAGCCTCATCGGTGGCAATGATGATGGAGCTAGGTGGACGGCTATGGGTGGAAGGAGTTGTGGTTGACGTTCATGAGTGAGTTGAAGGGACAAAGAAGAGAAATAAACATGAGACATGTTTTATTCACATTTATATCACGTCCACATGGGACTATTTTATCCAGGTTATATATCCCTCCTATATTTACCCTTATTTTGTCTTGAACAGCAACCAAGCATATGATATGATTAATTATGTCTTGACTTTTTATCTTGGCTAGTGAATGTAATTTTAGGCTCTATTTATTTTGTGGAAAATATTTTCGAATAAAACATTTTCTTCGTTTTTTGGTGTTTGGTTTACTTAGAAAAATGAGTCAATGGAAAAATGTTTTCACAATAAATAGAATATTTATACTTAAATTCTGGAAAATAATTTTATTTTTGAAAAAAAAATGAAAATATTTATCAAAATATAATTAAATATCAGTACTTGAACTCAAAACTTTACACTTAGATACAGGAACCTAACGCTGGTTCCGAGCGATTAGCCTAGAGTCCGAGCCTTTGATGCCCACACCCGGGTCCATTGAGGTTGAGCCCAAGGCCCTCGTGCTCATGCCCAATGCCTTGACACTTAAGCTCGAGTCATAAACACAGCACCGGGGTCCTCAAAGCTCTAGTCCCTTGCACTTACACCCGACTGCAAAGGCCGTGTGTAGATTATTGGCACTCAAGCTTGGGCCCTTTGTTAATAAAATGTTCGTTTTTTATAAATGATATATTTTTAAAAAAATCGAATTTATAATTATTTTTAGCCTTTCCTTTTCTTTCCTTCTCTTTTTCATTCTTCTTCGGTTGGTCACCTTGGCTAGTGAGGTGGAGCCTCACCGGTCTTGGGCGAGCTCGTCCTTCGCCTTTGGCTGGTTACCGTGGCCAGCTGAGCAAGAGGGAAAAAGAAAAGGAAAAAACAATTAAAAAGTTCGGACATTTTGTAATCTCCCCTAGGTCTTTTCATACCAAATGGTGAAAAATATTTTCTAATTCATTTTTATTGACACTCAATTCCGGCAATCTATTTAGTTATTCATCACATAGAAAAATTAGGGATCCACCCCAAAAATATATATAGGCACGTAATATATGCACACATGATTATGTTGGAATCAATGGACTGGTGCAGGCAAGTTTTGAGCCCAAGTAAATTGGACGAAGCCCGTTGAAATACAAACTCGACCTAGCTGGCCCATTATCCACTAAGGGGCCGAAAATTGGGTGTAGCAAATGCGTATTTCCGTGATAATTATGGAAGGGTTTACACGCCCTGCCCTACAACTGAAGCCTATTTAAGAAACGGAAGTGATCTTTGGATGGCTAGGGCATTAAAGTCTCTCTCCCTCTCTCTCTTCGCGCTCTTTCTCTCTCAACATTAGGCAGAAACAAACCCAGAAACAATGGTTATGTTGGAATCAATGGACTGGTGCAGGCAGGTTTTGAGCCCAAGTGAATTGGACGAAGCCCGTTGAAATACAAACTCGGCCTAACTGGCCCATTATCCACTAAGGGGCCAAAAATTAGGTGTAGCAAATGCGTATTTCCGTGATAATTATGGAAGGGTTTACACGCCCTGCCCTACAACTGAAGCCTATTTAAGAAACAGAAGTGATCTTTGGACAGCTAGGGCATTAAAGTCTCTCTCTCCCTCTCTCTCTTCGTGCTCTTTCTCTCTCAGCATTAGGTAGAAACAAACCCAGAAACAATGGTTATGTTGAAATCAATGGACTGGTGCAGGCAGGTTTTGAGCCCAAGTGAATTGGACGAAGCCCGTTGAAATACAAACTCGGCCTAACTGGCCCATTATCCACTAAGGGGCCGAAAATTGGGTGTAGCAAATGCGTATTTCCGTGATAATTATGGAAGGGTTTACACGCCCTGCCTTGCAACTGAAGCCTATTTAAGAAACGGAAGTGATCTTTGGACAGCTAGGGCATTAAAGTCTCTCTCTCTCCCTCTCTCTCTTCGCGCTCTTTCTCTCTCAGCATTAGACAAAAACAAACCCAGAAACAATGGTTATGTTGGAATCAATTGACTAGTGCAGGCAGGTTTTAAGCCCAAGTAAATTGGACGAAGCCCATTGAAATACAAACTCGGCCTAGCTGGCCCATTATCCACTAAGGGGCCGAAAATTTGGTGTAGCAAATGCGTATTTCCGCGATAATTATGGAAGGGTTTACACGCCCTACCCTGCAACTGAAGCCTATTTAAGAAACGTAAGTGATCTTTGGACAGCTAGGGCATTAAAGTCTCTCTCTCCCTCTCTCTCTCTCTTCGTGCTCTTTCTCTCTCAGCATTAGGCAGAAACAAACCCAGAAACAATGGTTATGTTGGAATCAATTGACTGGTGCAGGCAGGTTTTGAGCCCAAGTGAATTGGACGAAGCCCGTTGAAATATAAACTCGGCCTAGCTGGCCCATTATCCACTAAGGGGCCGAAAATTTGGTATAGCAAATGCGTATTTCCGTGATAATTATGGAAGGGTTTACACGCCTTGCCCCGCAACCGAAGCCTATTTAAGAAACGGAAGTGATCTTTGGACAGCTAGGGCATTAAAGTCTCTCTCTCCCTCTCTCTCTCTCTCTTCGCGCTCTTTCTCTCTTAGCATTAGGCAGAAACAAACCCAGAAACAATGGTTATGTTGGAATCAATGGACTGGTGCAGGCAGGTTTTGAGCCCAAGTGAATTGGACGAAGCCCGTTGAAATACAAACTCGGCCTAGCTGGCCCATTATCCACTAAGGGGCCGAAAATTTGGTATAGCAAATGCGTATTTCCGTGATAATTATGGAAGGGTTTACACGCCCTGCCCTGCAACTGAAGCCTATTTAAGAAACGGAAGTGATCTTTGGACAGCTAGGGCATTAAAGTCTCTCTCTCCCTCTCTCTCTTCGCGCTCTTTCTCTCTCAGCATTAGGCAGAAACAAACCCAGAAACAAACCCACGAAGCACCTCGTAGCTGCTCTGCGCACCAATTCACTCCTTCGGTAATCTCTCTCCATCTCGATCGATGTCGAAGGACGAATGTTGGACTCGCGCTAGGTAGGATAGGAGTCAACATGTTTTTGGAACACGTTTGGGGCTGACTGTGTTCTGTTTTCGCGAGCGCCTCTCGTTGGAGGAAGGGATTGGGATTAGTTTGAATTGTAGGTTTTCTGTTTACCTCCTCTTGGCCTGAGTGCGCGCTTCCCTCGTGCACTGTAGAACGCCTGAGTTCCTCATTTTTCCATTATCAAAGTATGTTTCGGATTTCGAATACGACATTGGAGCTGTGAAAGCTTTTGGCTCGGATGAGAGTGTTGTGGCGGTCAATGTGCAGATGCGCAGTCAGCCGATGCCTCTTTGAAACGTCTGCCGATTTCGTTTGGTTGGGGAGCTCGAGAGAGGAAAGTGGTGAACTGGGGTTCTAATATTTGAATGCGGTTTATTGGTTCGGAGCAACTTTATGTGGCACACGAGGTTCCTAAATATCACGGTGGATAGTCCCAGGACTAAACCTGGGTGAATCAATAGCCTTCTTAGGTTTTGATGTGCATGTTTTCTGAGGATGAAATTTGCGAGTGAATTTCAAAGGAAGAGTAATGACGGTCGGGTCTTAGATTTTCGCCAAGTACTTCTTGTCGTTTTAGAGCAGGCATAGCACCTAAAAAGCCAAGAATGAAAATTTGTGGGATTTTTTTTTATCTACTTGGATTTCAAATGTTGATCTGAAAGAAAACATACTTTACCTTCAATTTTATGTGGGGAATAGAACCAATTATGACTTCATCATGAAAGCATGAGAAAAAATCTTTGCACTATGTTGGGAGTTAGATCACCAAATTACATTTTTAGGTGGCTATAAAAAGATCTTAGCAAGTGTCATTAAAAAACTTCGTACCATCTTTTTTATATTTGAAGGAAATATCTGCATTTTCTTGTTTTGCCATATTGATAGTTCCTCACTCTTCCTTGCAGGAACTTCTTCCCATCCTCTCCTCCCATTTCATTTGCATTTGCGCAGAACTCAAATGGACAACTACCGGCTAGATAAAGTTCATAAATTTGAGGAGTTTGTTGATCGACGTCTGAAACCAAATCTTGTTCATGCCATATCCGAGCGGTATCTACTCTATTCTACTTAACAGTTTGTTCTTTGATTAGTGCGGGGGAAAAACAGTATCTTTAATATCTTGAGCATTTTTAAGAAGACATTTATCTGTGAGTATGGAGGCCAGAAGTTAGGGATGATTACTGTGAGGGGGAAGTGATGTGAGATGCCAGAGACTCGATAGATAGATGCAATATTTTCTTGAGCGGTGGAAGTTGATTATTCTGGCCAAACAACAAGTACTCCCCTACATTTAGGCATTGCATATCATATAAGTCTTCTGTGCACTCATTTCATGAATAGAAGATACTATTTTTTGAGGACTCCTTTCGTTTTGCCCTTTTTTCAATCTGCAGCTTATTAACTTATGGCTACATTTGACTGTCAAAGCCAGGATCGTTTAGAATTTCCTCTGCTTTTGAGGCTTATGTCTCTAGGCTGTGACATAAGCATAGATAGCTGTGACATATATGTCAAGTTGTCATATATCATCTGGAAGTTGGAATTGAATCCCTGCATAGCTCCTCTTTAGATTCTTGAGAAGGTTGATTTTGGCTTAACTTTATTAGATTTATCCGGGTTATGGCTTATGAGTAATTTGTCTAGAGGGGGCTCTTCTAACACAAAATGGTGGTATATTATCAAGCTGAAGCGTGCCATGCATTAGTAAGTTGAACAGTGGATCAGTGCAATTATTTAGCTGATGCGTGGCTGACTTGGCCCTTGTTTTTATATAGGGATAAGGTTTTCGAACAACAAAAGACTTTGTATCATTTTTTAAGGGGATAAGTGTTCCAGAAGTCCTAAAACTTGTCACAAAAGTGCATTTCAGTCCTAAAACTTACAAAAAGTGCATTTAAGTCCTAAAACTTGTCAAATTGTTTCAAATGAGTCCTAAAATCGACGTTAGCCTTTTCCGTTAAAAATGCTGATGTGGCATTTTAAATAATTTTTTATTTTCCACGTGGATTTTTTTAATGATTTTTTATTCATTTTAAAAAAAATTAGATTTAAAAACTAAAAAAATCAAATTTATTCATTTTATATTATTTTCACCAAAAAAAATTTTAAAAAAAGTTAAAATATTTATTAAAGAAAATACATTCAGCGGTTCCTTCTCCCCGCCGCCGCCGCCCATCGCCGGAGGGGCGGGCGACGGTCGCCGGCCTGGCGGGGTGGCCGGCCTCACCGCCCTGTGAGAGCGCCGGCGACGGTCGCCCCCTGGGCGAGGCCTCGTCGGCCGTCGCTCGGGGCCGGCGAGATCCCGAGCGAGGCCGACGAGGCCCGCCCAGGGCGGCGACGGTCGCCGGCGCTCGCCGGGCCGGCGAGGCCGGCCACCCCGCCAGGCCGGCAACCGTCGCCCGGCCCCTCCGGCAATGGGCGGCGGCGGGGTGGCGGCGGCGGGGAGAGGAGCCCCGCTGAATTTTTTTTTTTAACAATTTTAAAAATAATTTTTTTTAACTTTTCTTTTTAGTTTTTGTTGAAAATAAGATAAGAATAAATTTAAGTTTTTAGTTTTTAAATTTAATTTTTTAAAAATGAATAAAAGTTAATTAAAAATACACCTGGAAAATAAAAATTATTTAAAATGCCACGTCAGCATTTTTAACGGAAAAAACTAATGGCGTCGATTTTAGGACTCGTTTGAAACAATTTGACAAGTTTTAGGACTTAAATGCACTTTTTCGCAAGTTTTAGGATCTGAAAATGCACTTTCGTGACAAGTTTTTGGATTTCTGGAACACTTATCCTTTTTTAAGTAAATGGTTTCCTCATCCTTATAGGGAATGATTGGTTTACTTATCATCTGGCATAATCCATTGTCATACACACTTGATTTACTTACAATTTTGATTATTACATTTATTTTAGTAGTGTTTTAGGAGCATTCACCAGTTTGAATTTGCAACTTCATGCTTCGATAGTCTTTTGATTTTCTTGACATTGTATTCCTTTTAGCTCAGATTTACGAAAGAACATTGAGAATCTTCAGAAGAATAGTGTAACTAGTCTTAGGACATTGGTCAACCTTAGTTCTGAAGTATACATGCAGGCGGAAGTGTAAGTCCTCTCTTTCTCTCTCTCTGATTATTCCCTGGAACCTTCAAATATTCTACCTCGTAATGCTGGTAGGAGACAAGTCTTGGGCTAGTCCATCTTGTCTTGCTTTTTAGTGAAGTTACTGCTTGACGAGCAGCGACATATTCATACTCGATATGTTTGTTCTTTTCTGTTTATGTTAATTATGGTAAGTTATGTGAATAGAGGGTGCTTGTGCAAGCTGTGCTGAGACTTCAATTATGTTAAAATTAGTACCAAGACACTAAACTTGTTTAGCTTTAGTACTCTTGTAATTGTATTTGGAGTGGGTGAAAAATGCATGAAACTGAGTACTTGTTATGTGAAAATAGGCGATGTAGAGTCTGTTCCTCTGATGCTGGTTCCATTTTTCTGGTTTGTGGTGGCTTTTGCGGTTTAAATTCAATAATGCCACACATTTGCAGGCTAGATACGCAACACATTTTTGTAGATGTTGGACTAGGATTTCATGTGGAGTTTACATGGTCCGAAGCTCTGAATTACATATTACCAAGGGAAGAGAAGTTAGCCAGGTTTTAAACTGATGTGATTTCAAAAGTCTAAATATAACTGCCACTCTGGAGATAGGGACTTCCCTTTCTTATCTCATTTTTCTTACTCTGACAGTTCATTCTTTATCATCTTACAAGCAAATAGAAGAGTTCACTCATCAGATTGCATCAATTAAGGCACAGATAAAGATGGTATGTATTATGAGAAAATATGCTTATGCTTTTGCATCTTTGCTTAATCGATTGAATATGCTTGTACATCATCTCCAGCTGAAATTCGGTACCCTTAGAGCAAATAAATGTGGACAATACACAATGGTAGGAGTACCCTTTTTTCTGGTTTGTGGTGGCTTTTGAGGTTTAAATTCAGTAATGCCACACATTTGCAGGCTAGATACACAACACATTTTTGTAGATGTTGGACTAGGATTTCATGTGGAGTTTACATGGTCTGAAGCTCTGAATTACATATTATCAAGGGAAGAGAAGTTAGACAGGTTTTAAACTGATGTGATTTCAAAAGTCTAAATATAACTGCCACTCTGGAGATAGGGACTTCCCTTTCTTATCTCCTTTTTCTTACTCTGACAGTTCATTCTTTATCATCTTGCAAGCAAATAGAAGAGTTCACTCATCAGATTGCATCAATTAAGGCACAGATAAAGATGATATGTATTATGAGAAAATATGCTTATGCTTTTGCATCTTTGCTTAATCAATTGAATATGCTTGTACATCATCTCCAGCTGAAATTTGGTACCCTTAGAGCAAATAAATGTGGACAATACACAATGGTAGGAGTACCCTTTTTTCTTGGCCAGACAATACTAGGGTTCCTTGTCTCTGCAAACTTCCTTTCCTTTTCTTTTTGCCAAAGAATATGAAAATGGCACTTATCTTACTGTCTTAGGTTATGCAGAGCTTATCATGATTACACTATACTCCCCTGCTTGGGGAACACCCATCTCCAAACTAATGCATTACAATGATGACTCGATTCGTTTGCTTCTTGATATTAAATGTTTAGACTTGTTCATACATAATGTCAAGATTGACACTCGCTAGAGTGATTGGAACATAAATCTTTTGGAATCCTCATGATTTTCATTTTGTTTGGTGGGAGTGAAATAGCTAGGTGGTTATTATGCAGGTGTGCGAGGGAATTAGGGAGTTGCTTCAACTTCCTACCGAAGCCACCCTACAGGAGCCCATATTCTGATGCCAAATTAAAATTGTCTAGGTAAGACTCTTAATCTTTATGAATATCTTCGATCTAATGAGAGGAATATGAAAAAATAGGCAGCTGACACATTATGCTAACTTTTCATGTGGAAGATATTATGTTTCTAGGCTTAGGTTTTCTGGTGAGCTTAACACATTCTGCTAACTGTAAAGGAAAACTGAAGTTAGACCATTTGACAGGAAAACCCAAGCCCAGAAACATAGTATCTTTCACATGAAAAGTTAGCAGAATGTGTCAGCTGCCTATAGTGTAAGGATGATAATCTCTGCATAACCTAAGACGGTATGATAAGTGTCATTTTCATCTTATTTGGCAAAAAGAAAAGGAAATGAAGTTTGCAAAGACAAGGAACCCCTAGCATTGTCTGGCCAAGAAAAAAGGGTACTCTTACCATTGTGTATTGTACATGTTTATTTGCTCTAAGGGTACCAAATTTCAGCTAGAGATGATGTACAAGCATATTCAATCGATTAAGCAAAGATGCAAAAGCATAAGCATATTTTCTCATAATACATACCATCTTTATATGTGCCTTAATTGATGCAATCTGATGAGTGAACTCTTCTATTTGCTTGCAAGATGATAAAGAATGAACTGTCAGAGCAAGAAAAAAGAGATAAGAAAGGGAAGTCTCTATCTCCAGAGTGGCAGTTATATTTAGACTTTTGAAATCACATCAGTTTAAAACCTGGCTAACTTCTCTTCCCTTAGTAATATGTAATTCAGAGCTTCAGACCATGTAAACTCCACATAAAATCCTAGTCCAACATCTACAAAAATGTGTTGCGTATCTAGCCTGCAAATGTGTGGCATTACTGAATTTAAACCTCAAAAGCCACCACAAACCAGAAAAATGGAACCAGCATCAGAGGAACAGACTCTACATCACCTATTTTCACATAACAAGTACTCAGTTTCATCGTTGATCACACTCTCGGGCCAAGAGGAGGTAAACAGTAAACCTACGATTCAAACTAACCTCAATCCCTTCCTCCGACAAGAGGCACGCGCGAAAACAGTAAAACGGTCAGCCTCAAACGCGTTCCGAAAATATGTTGGCTCCTATCCTACCTAGCGCGAGTCCAACATTCGTCCTTCGACATCGATCGAGATGGAGAAAGAGAGATTATCAAAGGAGCGAATCGGTGCGCAGAGCAGCTGTGAGGTGCTTCGTTGGTTTGTTTCTGCCGAATGCTGAGAGGAGAAAGAGCGCGAAGAGTGGGGGAGAGTGAGATACTTCAATGCCCTTGCTGTACAAAAGATCGCTCCCGGTTTCTTGAATGGGTTAAATTAAAGCCACTTGGAACTGAATTGCAGGGCATGACGTGTAAACCCTTTCATAATTATCTCGGAAATACGCAATTGCTACTCCCAATTTTCGGCCACTTAGAGGATAATGGGCCACCTAGGCCGAGTATCCCTGCCCTAAAACGACAAGAAGTACGACCGTCATTCCTCTTCCGTTAAAATTCACTTCCAAATTTCATCCTCAAAAAACATGCACATCAAAACCTAAGAAGGCTATTGATTGACCCAGGTTTAGTCCTGAGACAATCCACCACGATATTCAGGAACCTCGTGTGCCACATAAATTTGCTCCGAACAAATAAACCGCATTTGAATATTAGAACCCCAGTTCACCACTTTTCTCTCTCGAGTTCCCCAACCAAACGAAATCGGCAGCCGTTTCAAAGAGGCGTTGGCCGACCGGGCATCCACACATCGACCGCCACAACACTCTCATTCGAGCCAAAAGCTTCCACAGCTCCAATGTCATGATCGAAATCCGAAACATACTTTGATCACGGAAAAACGAGGAATGCAGGTGTTCTACAGTGCACGAGGGAAGCGCGCAGCACGCTGAATCTCGTTGATCACACTCTCGGGCCAAGAGGAGGTAAACAGTAAACCTACGATTCAAACTAACCTCAATCCCTTCCTCCGACAAGAGGCGCGCGCGAAAACAGTAAAACGGTCAGCCTCAAACGCGTTCCGAAAACATGTTGGCTCCTATCCTACCTAGCGCGAGTCCAACATTCGTCCTTTGACATCGATCGAGATGGAGAAAGAGAGATTATCGAAGGAGCGAATCGGTGCGTAGAGCAGCTGCGAGGTGCTTCGTTGGTTTGTTTCTGCCGAATGCTGAGAGGAGAAAGAGCACGAAGAGTGGGGGTGAGTGAGATACTTCAATGCCCTTGCTGTACAAAAGATCGCTCCCGGTTTCTTGAATGGGTTAAATTAAAGCCACTTGAAACTGAATTGCAAGGCATGACGTGTAAACCCTTTCATAATTATCTCGGAAATACGCAATTGCTACTCCCAATTTTCGACCACTTAGAGGATAATGGGCCACCTAAGCCGAGTTTGTATTGCAACAAGCTTCATCCAATTCACTTAGGCTCAAAACCTACCTACGCCAGTCCATTGATTCCAACGTAATCATATGTGCCTATTACTATGAATGCAAATGCTCCTACTATCTGTACAAGTATATATATATATTAGGATCCAAGGTCGATCCCTAATTTTTTTTATGTGATAAATAACTAAATAAGTCGCCAAAATTTGAGTATTAATAAGAATGAATTATCAATTATTTTCCATCATATGGCAGAAAAAATTACCAAAATGCACAAACTTTTTAATTTTTTTCCAACGACCGGCAACCAACCACAAGCAGATGATGAGCTCCCCAGGATTAGTGAGGCTCCACCTTACTAGCCAAGGCAACCAATGAAAAAGAAAAAGAAAGACTAAAAGTAATTAAAAATTCAATTTTTTAGAAAATATATTTCATAAAAGCAAACTTTTCATTAACAAAGGGCCCGAGCTTGAGCGTCAAGAACCAGCACACAGCCCTTAGTGGAGTAGGTGTAAGTGCTTGGGGACTAGAGCTTGAGCATTGAGGACCCCAATGCTGCCTTTATGACCTAGGCTTAGGTGTCGAGGCACTGGGCACAAGCACTGGGGCCTTGGGCCCGACCTTGATGGACCTGAGTGCTGGAGACATAGCCTTTAATGTTAAGGCTGGAGACATAGCCTTTAATGTTAAGGACCTGGAACCAACGTTGGATTTCCATGTATAAAAACGAAGTCTCAAGTCCAAGTACTGATA
The DNA here is from genome assembly GCA_016097595.1 of Eucalyptus pumila. Lineage (NCBI taxonomy): Eukaryota > Viridiplantae > Streptophyta > Magnoliopsida > Myrtales > Myrtaceae > Eucalyptus > Eucalyptus pumila. Next base: position 20,060,727 of record CM027849.1, on the reverse strand, counting down.
TTTAATTATATTTTGAAAAAAATTTCGATTTTTCAAAAATGAAATTATTTTTCTGAATTTAAGTATGAGTTTTCTATTGACTAGAAAAATATTTTTCATTGATTCATTTTTCTAAGCAAACCAAACAATGTAAAATGAAGAAAACGTTTTCCACAAAACAAACGAAGTCTAAACTTACATTCGCTAGCCAAGATAAAAAGTCAGGACGTAATTAATATATGATATCATGTATTTAATTGTTGTTTAAGATAAGATAAGACTAGATATAAGAGGGATATAATCTAAATAAAATAATTCCATATGAACGTGATATAAATGTGAATAAAACATGTCTCCCATTCATTTCTCTTCTTTGACACTTCAACTCACTCATGAACGTCAATCACAACTCCTTCCACCCATAGTTGTCCACCTAGCTCCATCATCATTGCCACTGATGAGGCTCATCACTGTTACAAGCTCCAGTCAATCTCAACTTGGGACGAACTCCATGGCCACATATAGAGCTCCTCCATGGCTGAGCTTGACTCGACAAAGCTCGATCGGACCTCGACCACATAGGAGCTTAACTTGACTTCAGCCACATGAGCAGCCACACCTTCATCTGCAACAGCTTCATCCAAACTCGACATTGAGTGGTAGCTATGCTAGCGTTATTGAAGATTGCGGGCCAGAAATGAAAATGGAGGAGGGACTAGTGGTTGCTCGCAGCTCATCTCTGCTCCTTTGCCCTTGCCTCCACCCTTCATCTTCTGGACACGCGTGTCAAAATGTCTTTGACCACGTGTCCGAAAATCTGACACGCATTGACCGCGTGTCCGACACGCTCCGACACATGTTGGACACGACACGGAAGCACCGGCAACATGTCCGTGCTTCATAAGGTATTTGTAATTCAATTCATTTTGGGCAACTCTGTATTTTCTAAACATTATATAAGACATTAGAAATTTCATTTTTATATGATTCGACCTTATCCTATCCAATAAAAAAGTCTAGGTAATCACAAACAACCTACCTACATCTTTAAAAATGTTCAATTGAGTTTTAAACATTTTGAATCCACCGCAATCAAATAAGTCTAGCCACTTATTTAATCAATTTCATACCGAATAAATATATTTGTCTGCTTAAAAACGCAGTCCATTGAAAATGCATCCATCCTTCTTCTAGAAAAGAATATTCATTTTCAAACCTAGCTCAATCAATTTCATAACAAAGGCATCCATACCAATATTATAACCACCAATATATTTGTCTGCTTTAAACAACAACATATTGAAAATTCGTCGAAAATTTATCCATCCTTCCTCTAGAAGAGCCTATTGATTTTCAAACCTACCAATGCTGAACATGCCTTACGATGACTCTTCCAAGTCAAATTACATCATCATAGGAAGAGTCCAAACCCTTTATAGCCGGCATTATCGCGTGTCCAATTCATCCACCGAAAATAAGATCAAAAAAAAAAAATCCTGAACTCTCCATCGTTCGTGTACTTGGCCCATGCTAATTGCTTACCTTTTAAGAAAAGGAGTTAAAAAAAGAGAAATGCTTTATTTATTTAATTAATTATTTTACTTGCTTAATTATAGCGATCTCCATTCTCTATTCGTGTGAATCGTCATCCACGACGACGCCAGCTGCAGCTCTCGGCCATGGCGACGGCGACACCACCACCTTCACCGCCTCCTCCGCCGCCGCCGGCTGACTTCTGGACCGTGTTATCGGAATCGCGGCGCATACTCAAAGCCCACTCCCGCCACTTCCTCGCCCTCTCCGTTCTCTTCCTCTTCCCCCTCTCCTTCTGCGTCGCCGCCTACCCCACTCTCCACCGCGTCCTCCTCAGCTCCTTCTCCTCCTCCTCGGACCTGTATCACGCCCAGGCCCTCCTCCGGCGCTCCCCCCTCCCGGTCCTCAATCAACCACCGCGGCAAGAGCACCAGAGCGGCGTCGACGCGAGGAGCTTGCTCGTCAGCGTGGGGTACACCTGCTTCCTCACGCTCCTGTCCATTTGCGCCACGTGCTCCATCACCTACAGCGTCGTCCAGGGGTTCTACGGCCGGCCGGTCAAGCTCCCGGCGGCGATCAAGTCCATCTGGACGTCCTTCTTCCCGCTCTTGGCCACGCTCATCTGCACCCAAGCCATCACCTCCTCGATCGTGGTCGGTTCCGGAATCTTAGGGTTCTTGATCCTCAAAGGGGCCGAACTCGCTGTCGGTCACGAAATCGGCTATTCCTCGCCTTACTTTCTCGGATTAGCTGCGGCGATCGCGGTGGCCCTGGTGCTGGTGCTGGTGCTGGTGCTGGTGCTGGCGTATCTGCAAGTGCAGTGGGGTCTGGCGAACGTGATCGTGGTGGCCGAATCGAGCTACGCAGCGGAGCGCTTATCTGGTGAAGGGGATGAGAAGCGTGGCGCTGTCGCAGACGCTGTTCTTCGGAGTTCTGTGGGGGGGTTGTGGTGTGCCGATCCTTGAGCCTTCCGCACTCGCCCTCTCTCGTTGTACGTGCCTGGTCGATGGTTAGAGATGGCAGCGGCACGGTTAGCCGCCAAGAGGGTTGTTTATGACCCTTGTTGATGACTACTCCCCCACCACCACTTTTTTTTTATTTCTTATTTTCTTTATCTCCTCTCATCACCATCTTGAAATTTCTCAAATGTAGAACTTTTGTTCAAAGATGGTGGTGCTTTGAAATTAATTCTAGGATAACCATCCTTTTAGGAGAGTAAAATCTGCTCAAGAATACGACAAGACTTGAATACTATTTTTGGAACTCAATCGACATAAAACAAATTTGCTCGTTTCCACTGTTATCAATGTGTAATATATAATGAGTATATCTACATATGTATTTCTCTTTTCTAATGAGAAATGCCATTTACAGAACTGGTTAGTTGAATTTTACTTGATTTTAACAACCAGCCATTTGAAAAGTTAGCAACGCGGCTTTCTTTTACCAATCAAGTTGGATAGGTTGACTACGTCAAACCACGACATGTCCTATTTTCTGAAACGCTGTACATAAATAGTTAATGCATATTTTCATATTTGAAATTTCAAACCGTGATTGGTGCAGACTTGAAGAATGTCAATTTTATCTACAATGGGGATTGCACTTCTGATGGGACCTTTTTACCTTTTCAGTCGACCAGGACTTCTTCAAGTGATACGACTGTTTTCTTCTTCTTTTTTATATCATTTTTTAATTCAAGCGATGCGAGTTGCTTGTATAAACGTACAAGTCAAATTACAAAAAGCTCATATGAACAGCCGTTGGAGGGTGTTTTGGGAATTAGATAAGTGGGCTCTAAGAGCGCGCATAATAACATTTCTATTTCTCAATTTCTCTATTTTTCTATTCCTTAAAACAGATTTGGAACAAACATCCACTTGAACGCAATTTAATTTTTCTATTTTTAAAACAAATTTCTACTTCAAAAATAGATTTGGAGTAAAAATTAAAAATTAAAATTTTTAACTTTTCTACTTTTGAAACAGAAATCAAAAATCAAAAATTTTATCATCGTTCATTCATGTCACCGCCCATCATCCACTGGCCGCCCGTGGGACGCTAGAACCTGCCACTCATTGACCGCCTACCACCAACTACCTGCCACCAACCGCCCGCCACTAGACTTCGATTGCTCGTTGTCAACCATTGGCCGTCAGATGCTAGATGCCCATCGGTTGTTGGCCGCTCATCGTTAACCGCTGGATGCCGGAGGCCCATTACCAACCACTGGATGTTCACCGCCGATTGCCCGCCGCTTGCCACTGGTCGTTGGATTTCAACCACCTACCGAACTTTGACCAATGGCCACTGGCCGCCACCCATTGGCCATCGACTGCTGGACTTCGGACACTAAACATCGAACTCCAGACTTAAGACGTTGAATGCCGAATGCTAGCCACCAATCGCGAACGCGTCGATGCCGAACTCCAAACATCGGACATCGAACGCGGACGTTAGACTTCGAACTCCAACCGCCACGGACGTCGGACTGTCGCCGGATGCTAGTCGTCGCCACTCCTAAAAATAGAAATTTTATTCTTTTTTACCAAACGAATTTTTATTCCGTAAATAGTAAATTTTAAATCATTATCAAACGCATTTCTTTGCTCAGAAACTCGTCCATGGAATAAAAATTGAGAAATCAATTTTTTGCCATAAATTAATTTATGTTCCAGAAATTTTGTCATATGCGTCCTAAGACACCAATCAAGTTGTCCTTTTGACAGGAATTGGTCAATGCGAGTCTGGGTCAAACGGGTCACTCGAGGGTCGGCCCTGATAGGCATAATTCAACGAAGCAGATTAACCACGGACTTGGTCAACACGGAATTACATGAACGTAAAGATCAGATGGAGCTCTGTCCATCCGTTTCTGATGAAGACAGGAAGAAATTTGATGGTAATCGTGGCCTTTTTGCGCATCGGTAATCATATATTCGAAATCTTTCGATAAACGTTAAATGAAATCTCAATTATAGGTGCAAGACTGGAAAAATAAAAATAAAAATCTAGTAAGTAGAAGTCTTACCAAAAAAACAAATAGAGCCCATGGAGCTCCATTCCATGATCGCATGTTCACCCACACAACACTGGGTTTAGCAGGGTTTCCCAGGACCAGTGTCTGCTTTCCTCCTTCAGCATGTTGAAGCTGGTTTTTATCATTTCTATCTTGATTCATTTTCCTTAAGCTTTACGGATTTTCATTTTTCTTACCACTTATTTTAATTGGAGTGGAGAATTTTGGAAAGCGTCCCAATCAAAATCTTCAAACCTGCCTTCTGTTTCGAAGAAATTGGTAAAGGAGATTGCCATTCTGCCACCAAAACTTTCCGAGCAGATTTTCATACTTGATAAGATAATTATAATTACAATAAACATTTTTCCCAGAGACCATATATTTAGGATCTTGACAACATGAGGTGGATATAACACATTTTTTCGCTTACACACCAATCCTAAAGATCCATAAAATTAATTGTAGATCCAACACCAAGTAAATCCTATTTAAGCAGGATGAACAGAAAGCTCACATTTCATCAAAATTCTTGACATTGAACAAAAATACAGTTCCCCGAGGTTCCATTTTGGACGAGGGCCCCGCGGGGGATGCGAATAATCCACGGTCGTCACCTGAAAGAACACCTCGTCTGGAAGAGCATTATATACACATTTTTGCAGAAGAATTCCAGTTGTATACGGACTTCGATTGACTAATCATCGTCCGAAGCAAGCTTTTGCTTCTTCCATTTGTAAGCAGCTTCCAAGATTTTGAAATTTGTGGTCTGGGTCTCTTCAGGGAACATGTAGTCTATGTACTCCTCATATCTGAAATTCAAGAATGTTAGACAAGCTCCAAAGGGCTGTCAGAAGTGGACGGCTACAAATAGAGACCAACAAAATAGTTATGCCTTGTATCAGACACATTACACCCCAGCTTGCAGAAGCATTGGCTCAACATGCTTCTATCGATATAGACACCAGTGATTGCCCCAGGAATAGAAAAAACATAGACATCAACACAAAGAACTGCATTACAACAGAAATAAAAATCCAAAGCCAGAAAGAGCAGAACCCAACAGACAACTCACTGAACCTATCAGCGAAGGGCATAACCAAAGTTACCAAATTTAGTACTCATTATGGGGACATCTCACTCAGATAGACCAACAAGCATAAATCGAAATGAATAAAAAGGACAGAACCATATCAGGAGCCAGTGAGTTGACACCCCAGACTACAGTCAAAAACCAATTAAAGAAATATATGCTTAAAAATCAATATAAGGACATCTTCGTTGACAAGCATCAAATGTAGCAAAAAGAATAAATGAGTGACAACAGAAGTCAGTTACATACCCAGCTGGACCGTCCTCAGCCAAAATCTGCCTCCTCTTCTTCAGCTTCTTTGGCAGTTTAGGCTGGACAACGCCAACATCACCAAGTTCACCAAAACTGCTCTCCATGTTTAACCACTCCTCCAATAGCATTGCCCTTTCTTCTTTAAGTTCAGGAGCTGTCGTTCTGAAGTAATTAATAGCTCTTTCAAAGACCCCTGATGCGTTTCCAAAGAGGAAATAAGAATATATCAACACTCAAACCACAAAGGGGAAAAAACCTCAGTTAAATTTCAATTAAGCACTCACTTCTGGCATGCTGTACACATTCCCTTTTCTGTTCCAACAGCTGTGATTGCAATTGTTCTTCCGGCAAATCTGAATTAAGGGCATCGATAGCTGTCGCCTCAAACTTAGCATAGCTGATCCACACTTTCAGGTGCTTAGTCCGATCTAATAATCTCTCATATAGCTCTCTTGTTCGTTGAAATTCACCCTCAGAAATCTCAAAATCAATGTATGCCTGTTATCAAAAGACAACTACAATTACTACCATATATTCTCCCAATTAAACAACATGCATCAACGGTAACTTGAAAAATACAACTGCGCGAGTCATTATAATTGCCTCTGCAGTCAACAAGTCAGAACCTTAGAACCCTCTAAAGTTTAATATCATATCAAGGACAGGCCATGTAAAACCTCTATTAGTAAGAAATTGTGCCACTCAGCTATTGCGCTGGTGGTCAACTAAAACAGAGAACATCAGAATAAAAGTGGACAAGATAGGACTGAAACACCACTCTACAGATTTACATAGAACGTATGCTGTTTAAGTAGTTGTAAGCCTCTAAAAAAAACACGAAAACATTGACAACAATGGTAAACATGCACATCGGGCAAAATAATTGGCAAGCGGCCATTATAAGACAACATAAAGGTCACAAGTTTTAGAGTAGAAACCTAGGCTAACTCAATTTTATATCAAAAAATTAAGATACTGGCACAGGCTTGGAATGAATATGGTCTGAATTGTTCACGTATAGTTTTGAATTTTGCATTCGAAATTTGATTTTTTTCTCAACGTTGAAAACCTTAAATTTTAGGAAGTACACGGATATGTACATTAGAAAGCATTTGAAGATGTATGTGTTCATGATTCTTGCAAAATATAACAATATGTTTCCCTTTCGAGCTTAAGTCATACATATTTTGGGTAAGTAAAACAAAAGGCAGGCCTTTACCTTCCATAACAGTTCAGGCATGTCAAGTGCAGGCTGTGCAATCGCTAATTCAAAAATGGCTCTAGCTCGGTCAGTTTCGCCTAAGGATATCTCCAATTCAGCATACTTGCTCCAAGCATAACAGTTCTCTGGAGACCACTCCAAGTATTTCTCATATAGTTTTCGGCATCGATCTATGTTGCCGAGTTGCAGCTCTATCTCGATGTACTTTTTAAATATCTGTTGATAACCAAGCACGATAAAGAAACTTGTTTAGACAATGACGGGGAGGAAAAACCAAAGGACAAGAATGACAGGAAACTAACTAGAGACTATTCTCTCTCGGTGAAAACTTTATCCAATCTATATTACCTTATCTTTAGGAGCTCTGCCAATTGCATTGCCTAGGATCTGCCTTGCACCCGTAAGACTCATTTGTCTAATCTCAAATTGAGCGGCTAAGAGCCAAATTTTGGCAAATGAAAATTTCTGGTGAGGAATCAGTTTGAGACACTCTCTGCAAGCATTCAGAATTGAATGAGAAAGCTCCATCAGTAATAAGACTAGTCTTCAATGCAGGAAAGAGATGGAACAAAAAGATACAATGAATACATGGGAGTACACGCATTCAGACCCTCATAATCATGGCTTCCATGCCACAGACGTACATGTATCTATATATGTAAGTCAAAAAGTGAGCTTTGTGTCACTTTTAGTTGCTTCTAAGAATACACTTTAATAAATCATGTCCTATCGAATTTGCACTGAAAAGGCAAATCCATTTAAGGAGTGTGTACATGAAGAAATGCACCTATCCATCACTCTCCCTCTCCATTAGGCATTAACTGTCACCCCCCCACCCTCCCCTAACACATGTTCATCCACATTCCAAGTCCAGCTATAACTGCCTCTACAATATAAAACCTTCCAACTCCTATATGTTTGATTAGAGACATGGGTTTCTTTTTATCTGTATGCATGTGAATTGATTTGAGAAAAATTGTAATGTCTATCTTGCAACAAAGTGACAAAGACCAAAATCACTCTGCACATCTAGTTAAAAATTAAAAGAGATATCAGCTAAGACAAGGAGTTCACTTAGAGTTGACAGCTTAAATTGATAGTAAAAAAGAAAAAAAGCATGGAAGTGTGAGAAATAGAACACATTTGACAAGAAAAATGAAGTAAGTTAAGCAAAAAAAAAAAAAAACTGAACTCTAAAAGCATGAAAGTACTACTGAACTCTCAAGAACGCATCAACGTACCACTGAATTACTGCAACGACAATATTGCTCGAAATTTAACCCTGCCACCAAAACTTTCAAAAATGTGGCAAAACCAGTAAAACCTTTGCAAACACAATCTCCAACCATGAAGGACCCAAAAAAAACCTAAGGTCAACAACCCCCTTTTTAAAATAAAATAGATAATTACTCAGCTAGACAAGCCACTGATTCCATTTTACACTCTCATACAACTTCTTGCTAGTTATGAAGCTCACAAAAGAACATGCCATCAGTTTAGCTAGTACAAGTCCTATGTGACATCAACTCTCTCTAGACATCATATATACTATCTTGCTCATGAGTTTAGAAACAAATATAGCAATCATCTATAGCATAGCACATTTAGTGAGCCACTTTATCATTCCTTAGCATAAATAAGAAAGTTAAGATAATCCAACAAATTATCCAACCTGAATCTTTTGAAAGCACAAACAGGGAGGATGCGAGATAGATCCCATCCCTATCAAAAAGGCAAAAACACAACTTCCACAATACAAGCACATACATACCTGTATACATCCCGTGTACGCTCCATATCTTCAGCATCAAGCTCTTCATACAATGCATAATTAATCCTGAAACACCAATGGAAACACCATGAGGCATATTTCCTCACAAGAGAAAGAAGAGCTTGCACATTTCACAAATATATACCTACCACAAATAGATATAGCGTTGCCAGTACCGCTTCTCCTCAGCAGGTGGCACGTTGGCAATTGCACGCTCATAAACCTCCCTAACCCTCTCTTTATTGCCCACACTTTCTTCCAGGCGAATGTAATCGAACCATGTATCATAATTCAACGGATTCTTTTTGACCTCATCCTCATACTGAAATCTCCTCTTACCCACAATAGCATCCTCAATCCCTTCCCTATCTCCGTACTGCTTTTCAAAAGCTACAAACTTTCTATACAAATCCTCCGCCCTTCCTTTTGGAATATGATCTAACGCAAACTTATATATGCACCTCGCCCTCTCGGTCTCCTTACAGCGCTCCTCAAATTCCGCAAATGCCACAAACAACATCTCCGCTTCGTCATCATCAGCGAATTTCTCCACCGCTCTCTCATACACGTGCCTAGCTCTAGCGACCTCTCCATTCTTCATTTCGAATTTCGCATACTTAATCCAAGCACTGACCTTAGGGTGGCACTGCACGAACCTCTCGTAAATCCCCTCCCGCGCTCAATCTCGTTGTACCGAAGCTCGAACTTAATATAAGACAACCAACCTTGCTGGTCTGGCACCCAACTCATCCACCTCTCGAAAATCTGCCTCGCTCCGGCTACATTGCCCAGCTTCTCCTCCATGTGTATATACTTATACCACAGCTGATCGACCCGGGGCAAGAGCGACACCGCGCGGTCCCACACATTCCGGGCGTGATTGATGAACTTGTTCTTCATCTCCATATCCACGTACTTCAGCCACAGGGTGTGGTTCCGGTAGTCGACCTCGAGGGCGCGCTCCCAGACGGAGCGCGCCCGGTTGAAGTCCTTCTGGGACTCCTCCCACTGGGCGTACTTCACCCACACGCTGACGTTCCATCGGACGCGGCGGATGAGGTCCTCGAACTCCTTGCGCTTCCGGAGGCGGTAGTCGCCGAGCTCGGAGGGGTCGGTGATCTTCTGCTTCGGGGGGCGGATCTCGGCCTCCTGCCGCTCCCGGGCCTCCCGGAGGATCTGCTCGGCGGTGATCTGGATCGGGGCCGGGGTCTTGTTCTTGACCCGGGTGGGACGCGGGAGCTTCACCTCCGTGTCCCGCCGGGTCAGGTACCCCAGAGTCCGGTCCGATTCCGCCATTGCTAGGGCTCGGATTTAGCGGGGGATTGAAGGAGACGCAGAGCAGAGAAACCAGAAGCTCTCTTCAGTTAGCAGGATCAGATTACGTACCGAGAAAACCCTAGAAGCTAGACGAGCATGCGCAGACGATACCAGAAGAAGAAAACAGACGAGGGAAACCACGGGACCGGGTTGGACCGGTTCCCCGGTTGGACCGGGACCGGGTGTCTAATTCTCAATATCAGGACGTCTTCACCTAGAGATGGAGGAGCGTCGGAGGCGACGGCGAGAGGGGGTCGGCGGCGAGGTCGCGGGGCGACGCCCGGGGGGTGGGGCGGAGGCGGAGCGGAGATAGAGGCGACCGAGAGGGCCGCGGTGGAGGGCCGGAGGCGAGGCTACGATCTGCGAGGGACGGCGGCCGGCGGCGAGGCGACGGAGACAGAGCGGAGATCGGGCGAGGAGGAGGAGGAGGAGGAGGAGGAGGCGGCTAGGGTTTTCTGCGTTTCCCCGTCGCCTTACCATTTACTGGTTCCTTTTTCAGTTAGGAAGAAGATCAAAAAAATAAAACTAAAAAAATAGAGAAGCCGGTCCGGCCGGTCCGGTTCCAGGCAGGGAACCGGGTTCATTAAGAGGAGGAGAATTTTGGGAATTTCTATTTCTCTCGATTTCCTGTTTTTTTATTCTCTCAAACAAAAACAAAAACATAAAATCCATTTAGTAACGTTAATTAATTTTAAAAAACGTTAATTATTTTTTTAATTCTTCATAATAAAATGGTGACTAGAGAATAGATTTGAAATAGAAACAAAAATTTTAAAAAATGGTTTCTCATTCCCAATAACAATTTCTAATAAAAGAAATTTTACATTAAAAAAGTTTTTATAATTCATATCAAACGCATCTCTATTATTTTTTTCATTTCAATAATATAAATTTTATGTAGTTATCGAATATATTCTTTTACCGATAAATTTTCGGAATAAATAAAAAAAACCATTTTTAAAAAAGTTAAATCGTTCTCCAAAAACAAAAAGATTACCAAACGAATCCTACAACTAAGTTAAAAATGGGTTTTGGCTTAAAAATATATAGACTAACGAAGATAATCCTTTCTTGCCTTCCTAAGTCCGGGCCAATCTATTTATAAGCAATTTCTCGTTAGAAATTGAGTCATTATTCAAATTTCATAGAATCAGGGAAAAGTAATTTTTATTTGAATTTTCATGTTAACATTTGAGTATGATAGAGTTTCATATTTAGAAAAAGCCGAAGTGCGTGCACGGGAAGATTTTGATTAAATAAACAGTAAAAAAATGGATATAGATTGACATTATGAATCGTACATTTACTGATATTTATATTTTTGAAACATTTGCGAAGATATGTACTATGTTTCTTAACTACAAAGGGATAAGGTTATGACATTGACAGCTACGAGGAAAAAAAGAGGAGTTTGAAGTCCAATTCTTTCGGAAAGTTCCATGAAAGCGACGTATAATTGTAGCGAAAACTCTTAAGATAAATTAACGTCTAATTTCAGTCTTCTCTCGCTTGTTAAATTCAAATTTGATTTTTTTTTCATATCACCTACAATTACTTGAAATCATTTTTCCAAATAAGTTGATTCTATAGGAATTTTGCTTCTTTATACGAGCAAAAGAGCAGGGGTGTTGATTGCAAAAGAAAAACTAAAGAAAAGTATGGTCTTTGTACTTTTTATCCTTTTTTTTTTTAAATTTCGTGACTGCATTTTTTTTTGTTAATATTCAATTTTACTCCTAAACTTTTTTTTGTTTGATTTCATTCCTAAAGTTGGCATGATGTAGTCATTCTGTCTAATTTCTAAAACATTGATTCGACGACATAATGCAACTTTCTATGAGTTGCCACAGTGGCACTTATACTTGTTTTTCTTTTTTTCCATTAATCCTCTCTATATCTTTTTTTTTTCACAATCTTACGTGTGATTTAAAGAGAATGAGAAGTCCACGTGTAATATTTAAAGCTGGATGTATTCACATCACATTATATACATTATTTGGTATAATGGTAGATCAATGTAAATGAATATAAAAGTTTACAAATGGAAATAATAAAAATATTTCGCAACACTTTTGCTTACTTTATTTTTATTTGTCTCTTTTTTCTTCTCTTTCTGTAATTATTTTCCTTTTTTATTTCTTTTTTCCCCTTCCATCATTCTCTAATAAAAGTTTATTAAATAGTAAATTGTACTAATATACTTGAAATACCTAAAATATGTAATTAATATAAATACATATTAAATTTAGGGTAATTAATATAAATACATATTAAATTTAGGGTTAATTCGAACTCTTCCCCCGCGTTTGGTACCAAGTCCTAAAACGCTTTCAACGCGGCAGATATTAAATTTAGGGTTAATACCTTGAAAAACCACAAACTGGTACACTTGTGACAAATTTACCAAAAATTATTTTTTTGACCATGAAAAACCCAAACTCAGATACCTTGTATAAATTTACCCGATCGACTATAAAAAACCCTAAACTCAAGATATTTATGACAAATTTACCCCAAACTAATTTATTCGATCTGCAAAAAACCACAAAGTGGTTAATTTGTGACAAATTTACCCTTTGCTAAATTGGATTAATACCACAAAAAAATCACAAAAATTGTAGACTGTGACAAACGGAGCATAAAATCCTAAATTAGATATACGATTAACATCACGTGTCATTTAACTTAATAATTTAAGAATAAAATTTAATAAAAACTAACAGATGGTAAGTTTGTCACAAGTGTACTGGGTTTGGGGTAAATTTATCAAATGTATACCAGTTTAGGGTTTTTGGTGGTCAAAAAAATAGTTTGGGGTAAATTTGTCACAAGTGTATCAAATTTGTTTTTTAGCAGTATTAACCCTTAAATTTATATTATAAAATATAATTAAATTCAAATATATAAATAAAAAAACTAAAAATTTATTTTTTATTTTGAATTTCTTATATTATAATTCAAATATTATTTAAATTTATTAATTTAAGAAGCTTGTTATGCAAGAAAAATAACTTTCTTATTATGGATAATAATCCTATCACCTTTTATCCTACTTTCTCCATTAGATAATTTTATCCGGTTCATATCTCTCCTATATCTGACTTTATCCTATCTTAAATGAGCACTAAATACAATATATGATAAATTTTATCTTATTCTGAACTTTATCCCAACTACTAAACACAGCCTAAGGGTTTGTGGGGGAGAGAGAGACAAAAATATGTTGGAGAAGAAGAAGAGTTATGCTTATGAGATTCATGATAAAAGTCTCGAGCAAATTAGAAAGTTATATATATATTTTCAAATTTCATGTCATGAAAGGATTAAAAGGATCGAGCCACGCAAAATACTTTGATAACTCGAGAGTAAGCACAATTAGATTTGACTTGTCGACTTTGTGTTGCACATGTATTTTGTAAACATATCTTGTCAAGAACTGTTGCCCCTAACAAGACACTTTGATATTCATCACAATCACTTGGAGTTGGTACAAATAATGACAAGATAAGCACTATACTTGTCAATAACCCAAATCAAACGACTCGCCGTTTGAGTTGGGTTTACCACAAAATAACATCCATGACCATCGAAACAAGACATCTTACTACAAAATGAGATTGTTCTATCCCACAACGAAACTCTTTACAATCAACTGGTTTTTTTTTTTTTTCACATGCGCTACATGTGTGTCCAATTCAAAATGAGTTTGGTTAATCTTTGACAATAGAGTATGAATATGAAATTCAATGGTAAGGAATGTTCTCTAGATGTACAGTATAGGAGACTTATTAGATAATCGCCTGGGGATACTTAATTCTGTTCTTTAATGATATACAATGCTCTCTTTATTTTTATTTTTAATTTCGGACACCAAAATTAAATGATGGCTTTGTATATATGGTATAGATAGATTATATCACGAGAATTCAAGTTCTATACCATGACCGAGCATTCTATAACACATGAGACTAGCGCTATAAGGTGATCATACTTAACCCAAATGAGCATGTTATATTGTGAATAATCATTTTTACCATGCAAGACTCCTATTTCTATGGAAATAACATCCTTAATAAAAACTTAATTGCTCATTTTCTAGATAAATGTTTGGTGATTTTTTGCTCAATTGCCATGAAAGGTAATACCCACACGTGGGCCAGGTGCAAATCAACAAATTAATTAGGCTCAATTTATTTCGTAAAAGATGAATCATTCAAAAACATTATTTCAAAAATAATCGCTTTATTGCTCGAAATAATTAATTAATATAAAATATTTTCATTATCCACAAAATATCAAATGTTAATGGACAATGAAAAATAAACATTTTCATGGACAATGAAAATGCTTTTCGTAAATTTTCATGTTAAATTTAACACGCTGTCATATTTATAACTGACGCTTGTTCAATTGCCTACCATTTTTCTAATGGTCAATAAAGTGAAAAAAAAAATTCCAATATGTTGCGATGCATTACTTTTCTCCTGCTTTTGAAACTCAGAAATTGATAATCAATGCAGCCTCGTACACTTCAATCATCCAAAAATTCCGATTTTGTGGCAAAAAAAAAAGAAAAAACACCAATTTCGAATGCCATGTCTTCATTCTTACGAAATCAAACAAAAATGAAAATGTTCGTTAGTGTTAACATCAATAATAGCTCATAAAAAAATCACTAATAATGGAGGGAAAAAGATTTGCAAAAAGTAAGATGAGAATGTAAACAAATTGCAAGATAAGCTTTTTCCTTTTCTTTTTTTGCATTTTCGCCTTTAAAAAGCGACGGAAATTCGGGCTCACGTATAATTCGCGTCCCCCTCGACCCCGATTACAGAATAAATGAACTGTCATACAACCATGATTATAAACACGGAGCGACGGCCCCCCCTCGCCCTCCCCCCACGCGCCCCCGGGAGCGCGTCCCCGCCCACGGCCCAACTCCGTCGTCCGACCACGCGCTCGCGGCGTGGCTTACGCGCGTGTCCCGCACGGGAGGAACCTCGAACCGGAGCTTCCAGATTGTTTTGTAAATCCGAACATTTTTTTTTAGATAGGCGTCTCTGCTACCTGCTGCCCTTTCTCTCTCCTCCTTCCCTTTCTCTCTGCTAGGGTTTCAGAGTCGCCGCTGCTTCCCCGCGCCCCTCTCCGCGAATCGGTTGACCCCGCTCTCCATCTTCCGGGTGCACTCGTCGACTCGGCGTAAGTTGCTCTCCGCTCTGCCCGCTCTCGCTTTTCCGCAGTAGGAACTGGTGTCGATTTAGGGCGGGTTTCGAATCGATCTGGGATTACGATCGGGGGGGCGAGTGTGCGATCTTCCAGAACGTTTGACCGTAGCACCGATCGAAGTGGGTTGTTTTCTTCGGCTCGCGATTTGGTGTGGAAGTGTGTTTTTTGGCTTTTCGGCTTGCCTGCTTTGTGCCTCGTCGGCGAACAGTGGCCTCTGAGCAGCGCGACTTTACAGTCTGCGATTTCTCCTCTTTTTTTTTTTGGTAAGGAGCGATTTCTCCTTTTTTCCCTGAAAAATCGAATTTTTTTTGCGTTTTTCGATTCATTGGACCGTGTGAGGGGGATTATGACGCGAGATCGAGGATGATCCGCCTCAAGTTTGGGGCTTCGCGTGTTAGTTGATTCCCATTTCCTGTTTAGCTTCTGGGTTGGTGAATCCCGTTATATTCTTGGCTGCATAGCTTATGTGCCAGTCAGCTGCAGTCACAGATCATACTTTTCTGGTTCCTTTTTATGCTTCGAATTTCGAGATATGTCGTTTGTAGGTTTGTTGACTGTTTGGTACAGTAGTGGGGAAGTTGGCTTGCTGTAAATCTGTTTGCCCATTCCTTTTGTAATTAATATTCCAACGTTCGGACCATCTTTGTAGCTGTTTTTGGTGCTTCTTTTGTTCTTCTCTGCTTAAAGCGTGTTAGGTCTTGAGTTAAGGTTTTTCAGTTGAGCCATGTTTGATTAGAAAAAGGACAGCACCCGATTATTTTCTCCGGTCTTTTTCATGGTGCTCTTTAATTGACTTTACCTTCTCTCTCTCTCTCTCTCTCTCTCTCTCTCAGATAGTATGGCGATGGAAGTCACGCAGATTCTTTTGAATGCACAATCCATAGATGGAAGTGTGCGCAAGCATGCTGAGGACAACTTGAAACAATTTCAGGAGCAAAACCTCCCAGGGTTCTTCCTTTCTCTGGCTGGTGAGTTGGCTAATGAAGAAAAGCCTGCTGAAAGTCGTAAACTGGCTGGTTTAATCCTTAAGAACGCCTTGGATGCCAAAGAACAGCACAGGAAGTACGAGCTTGTACAGCGCTGGTTAGGTTTGGACGCTGCAGTGAAGGCCCAAATTAAAAACTGCTTGATAAAGACACTCTCCTCTCCTTCTCATGATGCTCGCTCTACTGCTTCACAAGTTATTGCAAAATTGGCAGGTATAGAGTTGCCACAGAAAGAGTGGCCAGAACTGATTGGTACTCTGTTAACAAATATTCAGCAGCTTCCAGCACATACCAAGCAGGCCACACTCAAACACTTGGATATATTTGCGAAGAAGTTTCTGAAGCTGTGGAACAAAGTCATGTAAATCAGATACTTACAGCTGTTGTTCAGGGTATGAATTCATCCGAGGCGAATAATGATGTCAGACTTGCTGCTACTCGGGCTCTCTATAATGCACTGGGCTTTGCTCAAGCAAATTTTTCCAATGATATGGAACGCGACTACATTATGAGAGTTGTTTGTGAGGCTACTCTCTCCTGAGGTTAAGATTAGACAGGCTGCTTTTGAATGTTTGGTAGCCATTTCTTCAACTTACTATGAGAAATTGGCTCCTTACATTCATGACATTTTCAACATCACTGCTAAAGCGGTCAAGGAAGATGAGGAGCCTGTTGCACTTCAGGCCATTGAATTCTGGAGTTCCATATGCGATGAGGAGATTGATATCTTAGAAGAGTATGGCAGTGATTTTACTGGGGATTCTGAAGTTCCTTGCTTCTATTTCATCAAACAGGCTCTCCCTGTACTCATTCCACTGCTGTTAGAAACACTTCTTAAGCAGGAGGAGGATCAAGATCAGGACGAAGGAGCTTGGAACATCGCAATGGCTGGAGGGACATGCTTGGGTTTGGTGCACGAACAGTTGGAGATGACATCGTCCCACTAGTTATGCCATTTATCGAGTTGAATATTACAAAACCCGACTGAGACAAAGAGAGGCGGCTACTTATGCTTTTGGCTCTATTCTAGAGGGTCCATCTCCAGAGAAGCTCGTGCCTCTTGTTAATGTTGCCCTAAACTTCATGCTGAGTGCTTTGATGAAGGATCCAAGTAATCATGTGAAGGACACTGCACTGCGTGACTCTTGGTAGAATGTTTGAGTTTCTTCACGGCTCAATGTTAGAGACTCCTATAATTACTCCAGCAAACTGTCAACAGATTGTAACAGTTCTTTTTGCAAAGCATGAAAGACGTCCCCCAATGTTGCTGAAAAAGCTTGTGGGGCTTTATATTTCTTGGCGCAGGGGTATGAGGACATGGGACCCTCACCATCTCCACTGACTCCCTTTTTCCAGGATATTTTGCAGGCACTTTATGCTGTCACTCGCAGAGAGGATGCTGGAGAATCACGCTCCGCACTGCAGCTTACGAAACTCTAAATGAAGTGGTACGGTGTTCCACAGATGACACGTCTCCAATGGTGATGCAACTTGTTCCCCACATTATGATGGAGCTTCACCAGACTCTTGAAGCCCAGAAGCTTTCAACTGATGAGAGGGGAGAAGCAAAATGAGTTGCAAGGTCTTCTGCGGTTGCTTGCAGGTCATTATACAGAAACTGGGGTCATCTGAGGCAACAAAGTATGTCTTTTTGCAGTACGCTGATCAGATGATGGGGCTCTTCTTGAGAGTATTTTCTTGTAGAAGCGCACTGCTCATGAGGAAGCCATGCTTGCTATTGGGGTACTTGCGTATGCTACGGGCTCTGGTTTTGAAAAATACATGTCAGAATTTTATCGGTATCTTGAAATGGGTCTTCAGAATTTTGAGGATTACCAGGTTTGTGCCATCACAGTTGGTGTTGTAGGAGATTTATGTAGGGCTCTGGAGGATAAAATCTTGCCATATTGTGATGGGATAATGACACAACTGCTGAAAGACTTGTCAAGCAATCAGCTGCACCGGTCTGTGAAGCCTCCCATCTTCTCATGCTTTGGTGACATTGCTTTGGCAATTGGGGAGAACTTTGAGAAGTACTTGATTTATGCTATGCCCATGCTGCAAAGTGCCGCAGAATTATCGGCTCACACGTCTGGTGCAGATGATGATATGACCGAGTATACTAATTCCCTGAGAAATGGAATATTGGAGGCATACTCAGGAATCTTTCATGATTCAAGGGCTCTCCAAAGACCCAACTATTGATGCCTTATGCTCCTCATATTCTTCAGTTTTTGGATAGTCTGTACATGGAAAAGGAAATGTGAGTGCTCTAACTAGTTCTTGTCTCATCTCTCGAGGTTTTGCTATTCTTTACATTTGTTTATGACTTATCTGTTTCTTCTCAGGGATGACGTGGTGACCAAGACAGCAATTGGGGTCCTTGGAGATCTAGCAGATACTCTGGGTAGCAATGCCGGTCCCTTGATTCAGCAGTCCATATCAAGCAAAGACTTTTTAAACGAATGCTTATCCTCAGATGATCATATGATCAAGGAATCTGCTGAATGGGCCAAGTTGGCTATCAGTCGGGCCATTTCTATTTGAGGCCGCTGATAGTCCATGCATTCCTTAGTCCTTCATGCATTTGGGTGTGTTGGAGTTGGGGTCTGGCGTTGCATTCCATGAGTCAGGTCATCACCATTTTTGGGTTCAAAGATATGGGTTATTTCGCCATCGTCGCGTCATGTCAGCAGCAATCCGATGCCTTTTTCTTTCAAATTAAGTTGATATTAATTTTATTATTTTCCTTTCTGTTGGAGGAAGATGGCCGGTGATGACCTACGTATCTATCTGCTAACTTGGCAGATACGTATGGACATTTACCGAGAAGGAAAAAAACAGTTTAAATGGTTGGGGAGGAAGACATCCGAGAGACTGCATTTGGTTCTGCGAAATTGTTTATCATGGTGAGCTGATGTGGTTTCTTGTTATGGAGAGGGTGGTGATGAAGGCATGCCTTCAGAGTCGGCGGTTTTGGCCAGAATCAAGTCTGCATTTTTCTGATCGTCTTACATTTTCTCTGTGTTCTTCCTCCCCACACCAAACTTGGGTATCCAAAGCATTGCATTGTTACAATTGTCATAGAGTTTGGTCTTTACCTCTCTGTACTCATTTTGTATACTTGCTCGTTGTGTGGTATTACTGAGCCACACTCTAGAGCGTTCATAGCATGCATCATTCACATTTCATCAGTTTAATGTTCAATATAATGGGTTTTTTTGAGTCAATTTTCAAAGATCTCGTGCTTAAAGCTCATTTTTGCTGCCGTTTTCTTGGCCATTATGGTTCAGCTTGATTAGATGTGGATAGTTGATCTTTTTGGCTAAATCATGCTGTAATGGCCACACAAAGGACTATATTGCCTCCCTTCATTGGCTATTCACAAAGACAGTAGATATGTCATTACAGTATGTATACTGGATTCGAGAAACTCTGCTTCTTTGTCCTTTATTACAGTTGCTGGATGGATTTGGTGGATGTGGTTGCCATCCTTGTTTGTTTGGCTTACCTCTTGAAGCTTGTAAATCTTGTTTCTGCTTTCTAGGAAGATGTGACTCCTGCCTACTGGCTGTTGCATGCAGTGAATAAAAGATTGGTTGCAATGCTTTCATTATGCTTTGAAAATATTTGGTTGCGATGTTGGCAATTTGGAAATGGGAAGAAAGGGGCCAGGGCATAAATTTGACTTCGATATTGTGTTCTACTCTGTTTCCCAGTCTTTTTATTTTTTATTTTTTTAATTCGGTGCCCTGTTTCCCGGTCGCTGCAGTTACTGTATAGTGGAACGTTTGTGCTGAGTCATTAGCTAGTTAAGGAGAGTTATTATGGCCCCATTTTGCAAGTTGGCAATGTGGTAATAGAAATGTGGTATGTTTTGTATTTGATATAGGGGAATCGAGGGGTGAAATCTATAAGGTTTTTGAGCTTGAGGATGTGAGGTTTTCTACTATTTAGGAATATATATTCTGTAAGCACGACAGTGATGGTACTATGGTCGGGTAAGAAACTCCTCTAATGGGGAGATTTTGGGGGTAGCGTGAATGTTAACGCTAGGCAAGGCATGGAGTTCTAAAGATGATGTGTCCTTGTACGAGAAAAACCTTATTATTTTCCAATGTCCCTTTTGATTCCCAGCATCTCCTTCTGAGATCCACCCTGAGCCCTTGAACAACACAATTGCGAACCTTCCGCTTCAAGCTGTTCTGTTCATACTTCGAAGTTGAGTATATTGCTGTCAATTTCATCAGCCAACCATTGTCACATCCAGTGTTGCCTCCATTGTTGTCCCACTCAAGTTCGTGCGAGTTGTGCTACTTGTCCAAGTCCGGTCCTCTCCGTTAGTAGCAGTCAGACTCGAGTCTAGGGAGTTCATTGTCTGTGTCGAAAACGTATCCCTCAATTTATTTTCCTAGGTTTTCTCGGCCCTTGCCCATCAAATGGAGGTGCAAGTCTGTTCTCACTGACCTTACTAAGAAACCGGTGTTGAACTCAGCCTAAATTTCTTCCATGCCCAAGTGGTCTATATCCTTCAGATGACGGCGACCGCACATGGTGGAGATTGGTCCGTTTCTCCGAAGTCACGGGTATAGGATTGTGAGATCTGCCTCGCACCTGGCACGGGACTCCCTGAGGTATAGGCATCATATATCGGAACCAAACAGGGACAACGTGTTCTAGTTCCGGTAATGTACTCCAAGGGCATTCGCATCCTTCCAAGATTTTTATTAAGTACTGCATCCCAGGGAATCTGATCAATGTCTAGAAAGGAAAAACTAGGCCTTAGAAAGAAACAGTTCTTGGTAGGCGAGAATATGTCGCGTGTACAGTTGTTGTTTAATAAGTTCTGTAAGATATATTGTCTCGATGCATCATCGGTTTACTCGTCTATGTCCTACATCATGATCACGCATGATGAGCCTATCCACAAAACGGTAGTGCTCGAGAACACGGTTTTTAGAAACTTCAGAGGATACACTTTGATTGATGATGGATAGTTTCGGTCATAGCTTTCTCTTTGGTGTATGGCAGACACACGAACCAATTAAATGTCTTGGCTGATGATTATCCAGGACTCTCGGGTTGTCCCAATATATGCTTTTGGAATAGCTGAGGATAACTTGAATTTATGATAATAACACTTCATTCGATTGCAAGAAGTCATTGTAGTGCTTTATTTGTAATTTTGACAAAAAATGATGAGGAAAGTGTACATTCTTATATTAAAAAAGCGAATGCTTAAAACGTAACGCGACTTGAGTAAGGTGATCGTGAAGTATCTCCACATGACAAAGCGACATACCTGTCCCTGTTCCTTTATCAAGACCTGTGGTGAACCAAGATGTGGGTAATTGTGGTCCACAAAAGGCCAAAGTACACCAGTCTCGGCCACCCACTAAAGAAAAAAGTACCTGGTGATATTTTGTCCTAGTTTCGTAAGCAACTAAGTGACAACCTATTCGAGCAGCATGAAGTTTCATCCTTTAACAGTGGAGAAGGAGGCTCCAAGTGCTCTGTGAAATGGCACTGAAGCATTGGCTGATCACGGGGTGGACGAGACTGCACTGCTCCTTTATGTCTACTGATGATACTCGACGTGCTGACTTCTACTTTTAAGCGCTTAGGTGGATAAATCCTCACAGGCATATTTGGTAGGTTGTCACGTTCGGATTGACTGGAAAAAAGAGCCTGTATCGTGTGTTTTGTATAGTGGGCACCTTCTGTAGTGGAAGAGAGCTCTCTCTCCTGGAATCTTTGAAAGGGACCAATCCAATCAGTGTTATCCTCTCCGATTGACAATTTCACCTAAATTAGCACAATCTCACAACCTGCTCAACCCTTGCAACGAGTGGCTATTTGCGAACGACAAGACTTAAAACATTGTCTCCAATATTTGTGGACGCGTCCATGAACTCCAGAGGCCACCATCAGATTTTCTTTTTTTTGGCGAGGGGCGCTTTGTTTTCTTCTTGGCGCAGAAGTTTTTATGTACAGGAGATATTAGAGAAATTTTCTGCGGTGAAGAGGGTTCTTCTGAATGCATTGGAGCGAAATGTTGGAGCACTGAATTTGTGTTCTGTCAGTTCAATGATGGAGTGAAGTGAAAAGAACTGAGTAAATGGGTGGTAGCGGCCATTACAACCGTCGAGTGAGATAATTGAAGTTTTCATGAGTGACGGGTGAGAGGGTGCAGGTTATTCTTACCGAGAGTGACAGTGCCGTCTACTTATGATATGAGCACAGACACTACAGAGTCAAATCTTTGTTTCGCCCTCTTATACCCACTGTTTTCCTTGCCGTGGCAAGTTGCAATTGAAAGTGATTATGGAATGTTTGACAGAGACTCCAGTCACTCAACTTTTCAGGGAAAGGAGAAATTCAACAAGTATATCCATAGTCTCACATGCTCACGAACACGACGCTGATCAGACTCATAAGCATGTCCTATCATCCACCTAACAGTTTAAACTCCACGCAGACAAGCTTCGAAGGCGTTATAGTTTATAGTGATTTTAACGTTCCGAACCATTCAATATGTTTTCTCTAGAAACAGGACCAAAATACTAGAGGAAAAATTGAGGATTTAGAAGTCAAATGTATGGTGTACGATATTGAAAATAAGAAAGCAACTTCTGTGAGAGCTTATGTTCGGCTATGCAAAATTGTGTAGTTGACTTTGTGCACTAAAATCCTGTGTATTATTCATAAATCTACGATGTGACCGAGTTTCGTACAGCATAACCAAGTCTCACTGGTGCTGTGGCATCCTACATGCCCTTATATACCCCTTTAGTCCTCCTAAATTTAAACTCAGGACAACACTGGTTCTCGAAAATACAGCATGGATCCTTATAATAAGATGAGAATTGTGATCCTGTTCATGCTCTTCGTCAATAGTTACTCAGGTGAGAGAGTTCATAATTTTTTTAGACGCAAAGACTATGCGCATGAACTAAGCTTGAGCTGCAAATTGATTATTCTGTAGCAGCTGTTATGAGCTTCGGCGAAGGTGAGAATCCTGCAGGGTCGCTAAGCAAGGTAGCTTTCTATTCCTGTTCAATGTACTTAGCTGAAACCTTTCGTTTTCCCAGTGGACATGCGCACCTGTAATTTTATATATTAGTTATACAGTTGATTTTCTCTAAGTTCCTCATGATGTTCAAATCAGTCAAAATTATCGATATTTTATTTGCAGAGTTCTCTCTCTAGATAGAACTGTTGATAAGGCAATGACTCAACTTACAAATGGATGATGTTTCAGTTTTTACATTCACGATAGGCAATTTTGAAGTGAGTAACTAGAATTAGATTTGCTAAGTAGTCATGTCTTGATAATTCTCCATCATAGACAAGAAGGATTTGTCCAAGCTTGCTTAACATGCCTCCCCTTCCCTTCTGATGATCCACAAAACGTCTGTGTGAAGGTCACGAGTCAGAGGAAATGGAGAGAGATGATAATGCTCGAAGCTGTGTTGGACTATGACAAACCAGGGCCCAACCCGAGGCACGAACAAGGAAAAGGCAAACTTGCTCCTGGTGGAGGCGGCACCCCCAACCCCTGACCTGCCCGCTTCTTCCTACTTTTAAAGTCTTAAGTGCTTCTTCTGTTTACTCCAATAAAATGTTTATTGCTCTCGATAAGGAGACTGGGACATTTTGACTGCATAATGATCAACCATAGTTCATCTATTATGATGTTCGATGCTAAAGTTAAGAATTATAAGGTTGATGTTTCTCTCTACGGAAACTGGTAATGATTGTGTTCCCCCTTCCTCATATGTACTATTTGCCTTTAGTTTAATGAGCAACAAATAAATTTCTCGCATCTTGCTCTTCTAACCAAACTTGTGGGCCGTTTTACTTCTTAAACTATATGGTCATTATGTTAGCACTTTCCCAGATACACCACTTGGGACTCTAGAGTTGTGGTGGGGAACAAGAAAGAAGGAACCAAGAACCGAATGCCCAGTACTTGCGGCTTTTGTGAAGGGGATTCCCTCTTCTGTATGTCCTGAAGAGATAGGGTTTAATTTGTCAAGACGTGATACAAGAGAGACATTAGAAGCTTCCTAGGACCCTGGCAAGGTTTATTGTCAAAAAATCTTCAACTGCAGCACAACTTTCTATCTACAGTTTTGGTGTAGAAATCTGAATAGAATTAATGAGTTTGCAGGTTCAGATGAATGTTTCAGAGTGTTT
>CM027849.1:16045506-16068006 GCA_016097595.1 Eucalyptus pumila | reverse complement strand
TTCAATACTAGACGTATGTTGGCATTCCAGCCTTCCTTCTCCTTTTAGGGCCTATCCGAAAGAGAATACAGTACTTCTTGGTCGTGAATATCTGAATAGTACGAACCGTTCCGTGGATATCTTTGCTTCATGCATGAAAGCCACGACACTTTTCTCTCTCTCGATTCTCTCATCAACACCCACGGTTTTTCTCAATCCATAGAACTGAAGATGGCAACTCCAAGGAAGCATAATCATTAGCCAAATCTAATCATTACACTAGCCTAGGGATTAGCTTGTAGCCTATTTTCCCCCTTAAGCTCCGTACTCTCTCTCTCTCTCTCTCTCCATATAAAACCGAACAGCCCACCTTCATCTTCTTCTTTCTTTTTCTCTCGGCTGAGCAGCGAAAAACCAGAAGCAAACCAGCGATTTCTCCTTCTTGCATGCTGATTTTAAGTGTTGATCTTGAAGCATCTCTGTGTTGTTTAGTAGCTGAAGCAAGGTAAGGAAAGATCTAACTCTAAATTGAAAAGTTATCCATTGTTTCATCAAGGGAGCTTGAGGATCTAACCAAACAGTGATGGATATAGTTTGTAGTTGCTATTTTGTGATTGATCTAAGCTGAGTAAGTGTTAGATTAGAGTTAGAAGCCATTGCATGTTGCTTTTTAGGACTGCATGTTTCGAAATCCTTGTGTGAGTATGCTGTTTTGTTGAGCGAAGGGATGAAATGGATGCCGAGTGTGTTGTTTTGGTAGAAATCATGATAAGAGGCTTACGGATGCAACGACACTTCGAGCCGAGCTGTGGAATCGATCACTTGTTAGAGAAAGATATGCTGAAGTTTCTTTGAGTTGCTGTGAGTAAGCATTGGAGTATTTTATAAGAGATTTGTGGATAGACAAGTTGTTTCGTTGAGTTAGAAGTGAGAAAATTTGTGTATCTATTATGTTCTAAGTGAAAACAGTTATGGAGTCTTCTGTTTGTGTTTAGTTTTCTTTATGTATGTTAATAGAAATAAGAAAGAAACTATTCTACATCATAGAACATCTATAAGATCAAGTTATACATGTAGCTATAACCATATGACTATAGAAACATAGAGACAGAAGTGTACTTAGTAAAACCAGTAAACTGTTCTTGTGAGAAACGGTTTGACCTTTACTGATTACACGAATTTTCTGTATTTACCTAATTAGATTTGGACTTCAAATCCTTAATGAAAATTGTATAACATATCTTAAGGAATGACGTGTCAAAATTTGAGACTAAATCGATAATATTTGGCTAGTGAAACAATTTTCTTTGTAGATACGAAATCTGGACGTCGGTACAGGGTACTAGTAAAGATTATGGCGATTGTTACTCTTAATACAGTGAGAATCAGACTTAAGTTTCTTCACGGGAATTGTTATTCTATGTCTTAAATATAACATAATAAAATTTGGTAGTATTTTGACAAGAATTGATATACCTTTTGTATCCAAAACCAAAATTGTACATTTAGTTAGTAAACTGTCTAGACCCGAGAACATATATTAGATGATGTGTCTTTTATATTAGACTTGTATGACACACATATAGTCTAATAAACCTCTAATAGATGTTAATTGTGTAAGAGTAAGTCTCATATATTATTTGAGGTGTAGATGCATATAGTATCATGTGTGTGCAATGAGTGCGGTGCATAGTGCTTGATTATGGGATAAATATCTGCTCGCCATGGAATGGGACATGACATAATGGGTTTTATCTTATAATTTGGACACACACGTATGCTAGGTTCATGAGAGTTAGATATATAGTTAGATACTTTGGAGTCTTTTCTTTTGTATACGATAAACGCATTAATCAAAGGTGTGGTGGTGTGAAACGTGTGCTTAAGATGAATGAACCCATCGGTATCGAGATACCAGTGATGCCCCCGGAAGTTTGGGATGCCCTTGCTGCGTGGTCTTGGATGCCTCGGTAGAGAGATACTGAGATGCCTTGGAGTGAGATGCCCTTGTGTGTGATCAAGGATGCCTCGGTTGTGTGATACTGAGATGCCTCGGAGTGAGATGCCCCTTGCTGTGTGGTCTTGGGAGGACCTCGGTTGAGTGATGCCGGGATGCCTCGGAGTGAGATGCCCACAATTAGAGGTATTGTGGAAGTCCGGATAATGTACTTTCTGGAAGTGACTCGATCAGGCCGGTAGAGTCTCGGTTGTGACTGATTCGAGGGTGGATTTTATGCACACTAAATATAATTCTATTTGGCAAGTGAGTTCATTTATTATTGTTGTTGCATTACATCTTGATATGAGATTGAGTTTGAGAAAGGTAAGCATAGAAATGGATGCTCATAAGGTGATTATGTACATAGTGTGTTATTATCCAATTGTTTATGCTGGTGATATACTTCCTTTAGCATCCTAAATTGTTTGATGATTCACTTGTAACTTTGATGACTATGGATTATTTAAGTTAGAGTTTTATCATTCTTTACTGGGCAAGGTTGTTTGCTCATACCTTACATTTTTAGATTGATAGCATGGATGTACCGCCAGTAGTTCGATACGGGGCAGTAGTGCGTCTTGATGTTTCTCTTCATGACGTGTATGATCCCAACATTGACATGATTTTCTCCAAATATGAGGCGACTTTATGGCTGGATCACGGTAGAGCTGAGTTATTACCGATGACGTTCATTGCATGGTTTATCAACCATGAAGGGGAGATGTTCGGACCTTTACCCTTTGGAGCAGGAGGACCTGGAGCGGGGATGGACGGCGCCTAGACGCCTTGGATCGTGTAGAGGCTGACTGACTTTTGTTTTTTGTTAGATGCGGGCTAGTGTGGGAACTTGTGGAGTATATAACCTCACCCATATCCCTGGCTTTTGTTGCGCCTTACTTTTGTTTTGTATATGATGTAAATTTATAGGCGAAAAACATGGAATGAGTCCAGGTCAATAATTTTGTATGCCCCGATGATGATAAAATGAAAGGAAGCCTTTTATGATCTTGTCTATGTGCATTGCAGGATAACCTTATAATATAAATTTAAGAATTTAAATAATCCATGTTATACATGCTAACCTTCAATGGTAAATACTATATGTTATTTAAAGGAGATTACTAGTTAGGAAGATAATAATAATAATAACGATAATTCAGCTTGCGCTTAGTACGTGACGCCCTAGGACGTCACATCCCATACTTTTGGGGGCTTCCTAACTCAACTAGGGCATCCGGCCATCAAGCCAGGCATTCATACTTTTTGGGGCTTCCTGGCTCAACCAGGGCTTCTAGCCAACAAGCTAGGCATCCCACACTTTTAGGGGCTTCCTGACTCAACCAGGGCATCTCATTCAATGAATGAGGTATCGCTACCAACGCTATGTTACGACAAACGCTTTTTTCCTCTTTAAGTGCACACACAAGTGCATCACATGAGCTGGTTCTTATATTTTCTTCTTAGCTAACTCATAAATGGCCCAAAGGCGTGCTCATACATATGTGCATGCCATGAATCCTAGTATTACACTAATAAACATGTCAGGAATGATCCTTGGTCCGAGTCTTAAACCGATCACTTAGCATCGATCCCGCACCAAACAAGGCTTGGAAATGGCACGCCTCAATGCTGATCTAAGATCTTGAGACTTGAGTACACCTCGCTTTTGTGAAGATCCTAAGCTTGACAAGCCATGGCTTTAACCCAGCATGAACATACTTTGTGCCATGAATGACCTTTGGTTCATGGCTTAATTCAAACACCAAGCACAAAGCCCTAGCACCAACCAAGGCATAAAACAAGCATGCTTTAGTACCTTATCAAGACCTCGTGGTTGATAAAGACTTAGAATCAGTATGCCTTAATGTTGATTGAAGAGTTTGCAACCTTGGACGATCCCCGCACCGAACGAGACTTAGAATTGGCACACTTGAATGCTAATCTAAGGCCTTGTGACCTTAAACGACCTAGCCTTGCGTTGAACTCAACCCGAGCAAACCTCGGCCTCATTCCAAGCGTGAACAACTCAAGCACTTGTTCAAGCACAATCATGAGCAAAACCATATCAAAGATCTAACATCCTACCCATGGCTTGATGGGTGAGCACCTAATGTGGCACCCCGAAGCGCCTGAGGTTGCCACAGATACCAAAGAAGAACTCTAGTTCCTAGGCATACATTTTTTTTTTTTAAAACGGTCCCAGCGGAAGCATAATCAAGTCCTACCAATTCTCCCTCCAACAACCATGATACAATTGCACACCACTAAACATCATAAGAAAAGATAAAGCCATGACACTTTTATTTACATATTTTCATGATGGATTTTCTCGGGTCAGTACAACAAAGAAAGGCCAAGACTTTTAGCTACACTCGGCCACAACCCCACAAAGAGACAACTCGACCCACTATGTCGATCATGCAAAATTCTCCATCTACTAGTGTCGGCTATTGTCCAAAAAGTTGCAGCTCCTACTCTTCACGCACGGGCTGTCACACCCATCCCGGTGCGTCAGGCGGTGGTGGCGGCAACATCCCTCGCATCACTCCGTCTCGACGAACGTGAATAGATATGAACTCCTGAATGACAGGGCCCTCAGCCAGGCCCACGTCATACATCACTAATGCATGAACTCGAATGAATGTCAGACCAGGGATGATGGGATAGTCGATCTCCACACACTCGACCTCCACATCCGAAGGAAGGCTGTAAAAGACGCCCCGCTTGACAGCAGGGAGCGGCATCTTTCTAATATGAAATGTTGGTCCCCGAAGGGGTGAGTACAACCACTCAGCATGTAAAGGACCCAATAAACCACTCAATGCATCACACAATACAATCATAACATTCATAGCATAACACATGTCATTCATGCATCCATGCATAATTTACCTTGAAACCATGCACATGTCATCATACCACATGTACACACATCCTCGTGTAATCATCACCATCATGTCATACATGTACCATCATCATGTCACATATACTATCATGTCAAAGATGCACATACATCCATGCACTTACCGTCATCATGTCACATGTACCATCATGCCATAGGTGCACATACATCCATGCGCTCATCATCATCATGTCACATGTACTGTCATGCCATAGGTGCACATACATCCATGCGCTCATCATCATCATGTCACATGTACCATCATGCCATAGGTGCACATACATCCATGCCCTCACCATCATCATGTCACATGTACCATCATGCCATAGGTGCACATACATCCATGCACTCACCATCATGCATCCATGCACACATGTTGCCATACCATGCATGATTCAATTTCAAATTCCCAAATTTTATTCTTTCATTTTGGGCCGCCATATTTCTCTTTCCCGGGACCAATATTTGCATCCCACATTTATCGCTCGCACCCCAACTAGCATCGCGAGGAACATCCGACACAAATCTTCGGGCATCCGGCACAATACCTGCCGGGCATCTCGCACCCCAACTGGTATCACGAGGCATCCTCCGGCACAAACCTCCGGGCTTCCGGCATTCAGCCATTTAAGGCCACCGGGCATCCGGCATTTACACTCCCTGGCCAGGCATCCCAACACTCCCGAGGCATCGTCGGCTCACACCTCCGACGGCCTTCTCACTTATCATAGTTCATATTTTCAATTATAGCTCAATTTCAACATGGCATATGATGTGATGGCAAACAAGATCATTTTCATCATTTGATTCTCATATGCATTTCCAATCATCATCATACATGCAGCAAGATACAATCACTTATGGCAATACAATACATGGGGTCCATACAACTTAGAGTAATCCATACATCATGACTTTTGAGATTTACCAAATTCCAGCTTGCACAATTTCGGAAAACATGTAAAATAAATATCCATATGATCTTCAAAAATCATGAAATCAGAACATGTGATAGACAAGACAAAAATATAGCAATTCCATGAAGAACACATGCCCAAAAGAGCTTCACACAAGAAGATATGGCTCACACAATACAACATGCAAAATTCGGATAAAATCAGATTGCGCAGTTCTTGAAATATTTCGATTAAAATACCTGAATGACCTCCAAAAATTATGAAATTTTACTAGGTTATAGTCGAGGCCTAAGGTATATTTTTAATAAAATCAGATTGTGCAGTTCTTAGACATCAAGGCCCGATTCGTCCTAGATAATTAACTATAGACAGTCGAAGCTCCTGTTCCTAGTACCGAACAGTCCAGTTTAGTTGTCTCCGAAAAATCGAGGTTTCGCTTACTTATCCCCCTTCATTTCCTCTGAATTTTTGATATATTTTGTCTCAAGAGGTCCACTACAACTTTCATTAAGGGTTCTAAGTGAGATCCTCAAAGGATGGTCACCATTTAGTCCACGAAGTCTCGGGAGTCCAGTACCATACTTCCAGATCTGCCGTCTTCAAAAGAAAATCGTTTCACTAGGCTACACTTGTTCGTTTTACCTAAAATTTGAGTATGTTAATCATAAGGATGTTTTCTACAACTTTTGTGAAGAAGTCGAAGTGAAATTCTTAGTAAACAGTGACATGCAACACACAAAACCACCAAGAGGTCGACAAAACAGTTTCAGATCTAGCCTTTTCGTAGAGAGAGGGTTTCACCCCTTAAAACTCAGCCATTTTGTCTCAAATTTTATTATGTTATACTTTGAGATGTTGTCTACAACTTTTGTGAATAAATCAAAGCCAAAATCCGACTCAAACCCACATGCAAGCCTCTACAACATTCTGGGTCAGGCGGTATAGTCAAAAACAGAAAACTATTTCAAAAACAACACACTCAAGCTTTGGTTCTCACACCCTAACCGACCGAGATTCATCACCATTCCAACACACATGCAAGACACAACATGCATGAGCAGAATATAGATCCCAACTTGCCTTTGTACCGATCAAACAACGGCACACGGACAGTGAATGCACGACGACGGGCGACGGACGAGCGGGCTTCTTCCTCCTCTCTCTCGGCAACCCTCTCTCTCTCTCACTTGGACAACAGCCCCCCCCCCACCCCCCATAACCGGCCACTCTCTCCTTTTATCCCCCACTAAATCACAATCATTAGGCATCATGAGAGGCCACCCACAATGGCCAATGAATGAAGTCTCCTTTTTGCCACTTGGCAAGACCCATGCATAATGGGCTTGGAAGTGGGCCGGCCTCTTCCCCTTGTGGCCGACGGCAGCCCTCTTCATGGGCCTCATGGGCCAAGCCAATTTGGCCCACTTTAGGCCCAACACCCTTGGGCCTAAAGTTTAACCCTAATAAATCCCAATTTTACTTTTAATTATTCATCTTTAATTCTCTCTTTTATAGATTTCAAATTTTAAATTTCATATGGCCATAATCTTGTAACATTTAAACTATAGGGATTAAATCTATGAGGTGCATAGCTAAGAATAAATTTTTCTTATTAACTTATCCAATAATACTAATTTTAATAACTCATGAACACCAAATATATATAACACTTGATCTCAAAAGAAAACCAATGGCTAAAGCATAAACCAAAGGTAATTTCATTACCTAATCATGGGCTTTAATTCATCTAGAGGTTGTCTTGAATTTTGGGATGCCACAATTCTCCCCTCCTTAGAGAATTTTGTCCTCGAAATTAAACATTACTCGTGTCCTTTTGAAACAAGTAGGGGTACTTTTCTTTCATCTGATCTTCACTTTCCCATGTGACTTCCTCCATATCATGATGTCGCCATAATACCTTAACGAGAGGAATCTTCTTAGTCCTAAGAATTTGTTCCTTCCGATCCAATATCTGCACAGGCTCTTCAATGTACCTCACTTTCTCATCCACTTCAATGGCTTCATGATCGAGTATGTGACTAGGATCCAGCTGGTACTTTCTCAACATCGATACATGAAACACATCATGCAAATTTCCCAACTTAGGAGGCAGCGCTAAATGATAAGCTACATCTCCTATCCTTTCGAGTACCTCAAAAGGTCCGACAAATCTAGGGCTTAACTTACCCTTCATTCCAAATCGAGATATTCCTTTCATTGGAGATACCTTAAGGAATACATGGTCTCCTACATTAAACTCCAAAGGCCTTCTACGCCTATCTGCGTAGTCCTTCTGCCTACTCTGAGTTGTTTTAAGCCTTTTTCTAATAATTTCAACAGCTTCGGTGGTAACTTGTACCAGTTCAGGTCCTGTCAATTTCCTTTCACCTACTTCATTCCAACAGACAGGAGTCCTACATCTCCTTCTATATCATGCTTCATAGGGAGCCATGCCTATACTTTTCTGAAAACGATTATTATAAGCAAACTCCACCAAATGGAATCTTTCATCCCAATTTCATTTGAAATCAATTACACAGGCCCTTAACATATCCTCTAATGTCTGGATTACTCTTTATGTTTGTCCATTTGTTTGGGGATGAAAAGCAGTACTAAACTGAAGTTTAGTTCCTAATGCAATTTGAAGACTTCGCCAAAAGTTCGAAGTGAATCTCGAATCCTGATTTGAGGTAATAGTTACTGGAACACCATGTAAGCGTACCACTTGACTTACATATATGTCCGCATATTTATCCATTGGGTAGTCCATGCGAATCGTTAGGAAATGAGCAGATTTAGTCAAACGGTCCACTATAACCCAGATAGAGTCATGACCATTTGACGTCCTTGGTAATCCTTTTATAAAGTCCATTGTTATATGTTCCCATTTCCATTCCGGTATGTCTAATGGTCTCAAGAGTCCTGCAAGTTTACGATGTTCCGCTTTTACCTGTTGGCACGTCAAACATTGAGAAACGTGCTTAGCCGTATCTGCTTTCATACCATTCCACCAAAACTGCTGACATAAGTTCCTATACATCTTTGTACTACCCGGATGAATACTATAATTACTCTTATGTGCCTCCGACAGAATTTCCTTCTTTAATTCTTCGTTGTTGGGAACACAAAGTCATCCTTGGCATCTTACTACTCCATCTTCAGAGACTTGAAATTCTGGTCTTTTTCCTAAAGAGACTACATCTTTCATTTTCAAAATCTCCGAGTCAGACTCTTGTGAGATTTTAACTTTCTGAATAATTTCAAGCTCAATCCTTAATGCACTAAGCATACCGGTAAGACAATCTACCTTTAATTTAAATTCTGAGTCCGTTACGGACTTCAACAAGCTCCATTCCGCCATTCTTAAACTGGCCATCTCCATAGCCGACTTACGACTAAGAGCATTTGCTACCTTATTCGCCTTTCCTGGATGGTATTTTATCTCACAATCATAATCCTTTAACAATTCCATCCACCTCTTTTGTCTCATGTTCAACTCCTTTTGAGAGAACAAATATTTCAAACTCTTATGGTCCGTATAAATCTCGAACTTTTCTCCATACAAATAGTGTCTTCAGATCTTCAAGGCAAACACTATAGCTGCTAATTCTAAATCATGCGTTGGGTAGTTCAGTTCATGAGATTTCAATTGTCTAGATGCATAGGCTATGACCTTGCCATGCTGCATCAAAACACATCCCAGCCCTTTGTGAGATCCATCATTATACACTATAAAACCATCAGGTCCAGTTGGTATAGTCAGGATTGGAGACGAGGTCAATATCCTTTTAAGCTCCTGGAAACTCCTTTCACATTCCCCATTCCATTCAAACTTTCACGTTCTTTCGAGTCAATTTAGTTAAAGGACCTGCTAGTCGTGAAAATCCTTCAATAAACCTCCTATAATAACCAACCAGTCCTAAGAAACTTCGTATTTCAGTGGGTGTTGTCGGTCTTGGCCAATTTATTACCATCTCAACTTTCGCCGGGTCTACTGCAATTCCTCCTCCTGATACTACATGCCCTAAAAATATTATCTGGTCCAGCCAAAATTCACACTTACTAAATTTGGCATACAGCTTATGCTCTCTGAGTTTGCAAAACTATCCTCAAGTGTCGTTCATGCTCTTTAGGTCCTCTTGAATATATCAGGATGTCATCAATAAAAACAATCACAAACTAGTCTAAATAAGGCTTAAATACACTATTCATTAGATCCATAAATACAGCCGGTGCATTTGTCAATCCAAATGACATAATAAGGAACTCGTAGTATCCATAACGAGTCCTAGACACAGTCTTAGGGATGTCTTCTTTCTTAATTCTTAGCTGATGGTATCCTGACCTTAAGTCAATTTTAGAGAAGACCAAACTTCCCTGGAGTTGGTCAAAAAGATCATCAATTCTAGGCAAAGGATATTTATTTTTAATGGTTACTTGATTCAGCTGCCTATAATCAATGCACAAGCGCATCGATCCATCTTTCTTTTTTACAAACAAGACCGATGCACCCCAAGGTGAAGCACTTGGTCTAATAAATCCTTTGTCAAGCAACTCCTGTAGTTGCACTTTCAATTCCTTCAATTCGACTAAGGCCATCCTATCTGGGGCTTTTGATATAGGTCCTGTTCCAGGCATTAATTCAATTTCAAACTCAATTTCTCGTTTCGGCGGTAATCCAGGCAATTCCTCAAGAAATACATCTTGAAATTCATTAACTACCCGAATTTCATCAATCTTAGGCTCTTCCTTAGTATAATCTCCAACCATAGCCAGGTACCCTTGACATCCTTTGTCAAGTAACGTACGGGCTTCTATTGCTGAAATAAGTGCTATAGGTAGGTGGGTTTGACTTCCCAGAAATTCACAGCTAGACTGATCAGGTAAGGTAAAATGGATCACTTTCCTATAACAATCCATCTGGGCCCGATACTTATGAAGCCAATCCATCCCTATGATAACATCAAAATCATACATGACCATTACGACTAAGTCTATTTCCATATCCTTTCCTCCCATTGTTATCTTACAATTTCCACACACCAGCGTAGACAATAACATATCCTTTAAAGGCGTAGAAACACAAAGAGGCGTCTCAAGAGGCATAGTTTCTATCTTATTCAACTGTTTATATCTTTCAGACACAAATGAATGCGTAGCACCCGTATCAAACAATGCATATGCCTTTTTATCATTTATGAGGATCGTACCTGAGATAACATTTTTGGAAGCTTCCGCTTCCTCTTGGGTGATCGCGTACACCCTTCCTTGTGCTGGTGGCCTCTGAGGATTCCTTAGTAAGTTTGGCCCAACAACATTCCACTGTGGCTGTTGCACCGAGCCAATACTCACGTGCGACCTTTCCTATGGGCAATTTCTCTTAAGATGACCTATTCGTCCACAACTATAACATTTCGGTTGCCTATTGCAAGGTCCTGGGCCATGTCGCCCATTACACCTTCGACACTCCTCATTTCGATAAGGTGTCCTTCCAAATTTAGACTACCTCTGCCCTTTCCAAAGTTCTCGAAATTTTCTTTCTTCTTAGACTCCCAGGTCTGACCTTGACCTGTATACGGTCTCTTACCCCGTCTCACATCACCAAAAGACAATGGTCTCTTATTCTCCGAATGTTCCCTTACCAACTCCTGCTCCACCAATTGTGCCCTTTCATAGATCTCATTATAATGTCTTATGTTCAAAGGCACCAATTGTTTCCTGACATCAGTCCTCAACCCTTTCAAAACCTCCTAGCTTTCTCTTCTTGATCCTCAATTAGCCTAGGAGCATATCTACACAGTTCAGAAAAATCTTGCCTCATACTGGTCTACTATCAACTCCTTTTGTTCTAATTGA
Source organism: Eucalyptus pumila (assembly GCA_016097595.1). Lineage (NCBI taxonomy): Eukaryota > Viridiplantae > Streptophyta > Magnoliopsida > Myrtales > Myrtaceae > Eucalyptus > Eucalyptus pumila. Next base: position 16,056,353 of record CM027849.1, on the reverse strand, counting down.
ACAAATTCTGTAATTTTCTTATCCTTAACACAGTCAAAAAAATGCTTTCTGTTGAAAGCTCTCACAAACTCTTCCCAGTTAACCTCAGTACTTGGTGGGAAGATTGTGTCCCTCGAAGCTCTCCACCAAAACTTTGCATTTCCCTCCAACTGGTACTCTGCCAAAGTTATTTTCTTAGCATCATTGCAGTCCAACAACCTAAAAATTTGTTCCATTCCATCAATCCAATGTTCCGCCTCCTCAGGACTTCCCATTCCACTGAACTTAGGTGGCTTCCGCTTCAAAAACTGCTCCACCAGTCCTTGAGTACGGCGTTTTGCTACAGGTTGTTGTTGCGCCAGCCTTTCCATCATATTTCCAATATTGATCAATGCCTACAGGAAGTCTTCCATTCGGGGTTCAGCCCTTGCAGCACAAGCTTCAGCCCTCGATGGGTGAGCACTTCCAGCTCGCACCATGACTTTCCTGCAATTTCCAAGCATTGCCTCAGGAATAATGTGAGACCCATTGTCTCTATTCAAAGCAACTACTACTATTACATAAGTAACATGTACATGTTACTAGTACCTAAAGACAACTAAAAATAAACTACTAGGGATCTACGAGTGAATACTCATCACCCGTTATTCAAAGTTAATTAATTATTCCGTTTTATATCCTATGGTGTGCATTGTCATCATGTTCCTTAATTTCCAAATGAGGCTCCTTATCACTCCACCTATAACCATTGCTCTGATACCAAAAAGGGCAGCTGTGGCACCCCGAAGCGCCTGAGGTCCCCACAGATACCAAAGAAGAACTCTAGTTCCTAGGCATACATTTTTTTTTAAACGGTCCCAGCGCATCTTATTTGTGGAAGCATAATCAAGTCCTACCAATTCTCCCTCCAACAACCATGATACAATTGCACACCACTAAACATCATAAGAAAAGATAAAGCCATGACACTTTTATTTACATATTTTCATGATGGATTTTCTCGGGTCGGTACAACAAAGAAAGGCCAAGACTTTTAGCTACACTCGGCCACAACCCCAAAAAGAGACAACTCAACCCACTATGTCGATCATGCAAAATTCTCCATCTACTAGTGTCGGCTATTCTCCAAAAAGTTGCAGCTCCTACTCTTCACGCACGGGCCGTCACACCCATCCCGTCGGGCGGTGGTGGCGGCAACATCCCTCGCATCACTCCGTCTCGACGAACGTGAACATATATGAACTCCTAAATGACAGGGCCCTCAGCCAGGCCCACGTCATACATCACTAATGCACGAACTCGAATGAACGTCAAACCAGGGATGGTGGGACAGTCGATCTCCACATCCGAATAGGTCTCTCCCTCTCCATAACCACGTTCCCAGCTGGAACTTCGACAGGTGCAGCAGCAATAGCAGCATCGGCGGCGGCGGTAACGGCAGCAGTAGTGGCGATAGTAACGGCGGCGGTAGTGGCGACGGCTTGATTCTGGGCCTGTTGCCCCATCAGTGCTCCCATTGCCTCAAGCGCCTGCATGATCCCTTTGATCCTGGGATCACCAAGGGCTACTACCCTAGCATCGATAGAAGGTGGTGCTACACTACTAGCACTAGCCTGAGCTGGCGCTCTACCACGACCTCCTCGAGTATCGACCCTCGTCGGCGTCCTACCCCGAGTAACAGGTCTAATGGTTCTCTTCTTATGAATCTTTTGCTCCTGATCACTCATTATGCAGTCTTTACAAAAACCTGCTTTCCAATTCCACATAGAATTGGAAGTTGAGCGATCACACCAAACAATCTACCAAACAGCTATCACTAACATGCACCAGCAAGAAATATAGGCCATTCCTACTAACTATCCCATAAACCGTCTCACCTTATCACTTCAACTATCGACCAACTCTGATACCACTCTGGGTGGAAATGTCATGCCCCGATCCTTGAGGGCGTATCCATCCCATGGTGGTCGATTAAATTGCGACGTCTCAGGATGCATCGTCGACCCATTCATTTTAAGGTGCATGCGGAAGCGTATAAATAAATCCCCAGACAGCACAAAGATGGGATAGAAAAGTAGGACCACATTTTCACAACCAAAACACACCTTTATACACAGATGACTAGTTTATATACAATACTAGTCTATAAACAAAAGTCTATCCAAGCATAAAGGTCTACAATTCCTCTAGGAATCGAACCCTCAGCTGAAAACTCCAAGGTCTCCTGGGGACTTGGGTCCACCATTGCGCCACCAGGAGGGTCAGATGTACCCTCACCAAAAGCAATCTCTAACATCGACACTAGGACCTCAGACTCCTGTAGGGGACCTTCTCTGGGCCCATTTCGCCCATGATGATACCATGCTCTAAATTGATGGGGTACCCTCTGAGGTAGACCCGCATTGACCTAGTCAATGGTCCTCACGAGTTCATAGACCCAAGCTCCTTGGCCCCTGGGAAGAGGAATCTGGGAGACCTATTCATTTACCCTCTTGGGCTGGCTAAAATGTTCTGGAGGAATCGCCATCTAAGGACCTGAAAATGAGTGAGCGCACAACGGGGTGAGATAATGTCTTAGCAACTTCACCCCCTAAACTCCGACTAGGAAGGAAATACGCCTAAAGGCAGTCTATGCACACACAAGATAGAGGACTTACCTTGCCTCAGTTCCTTCCTACACATCAGTACAATTCATATACTCAATCCATCGATTCAATTCAAACCATCGATCAATCAATCCATTCAATCAATACCATCTATCAATCAATCGAGACGATCACTACTCACACAAGCTGAAATAGATGGTCATAGCTCTCACAAGCTGATATAAATAGATAGTAGCTCGCACAAGCTGATATAGTATACTGCTCTCACAAGTTGACATATCGAGCTCACATAGGTTGATATAGTATACTGCTCTCATAAGTTGACAATAAATGCTCTCATAAGCTAACGTACAATAATGCTCTCACAAGCTGATGTACAATAATGCTCGCACAAGCTAACAATAAATGCTCTTACAAGCTGATGATTTACCGTGTTAAAAATTGTCGATAAAAATAATTGTGTGTGAGTACACGGTCGGCCTAAGCCAAAAATGCAATATTTTTCTTTTAGAAAATCCCACTATTTATATAGTGTACAAAAACACATTTTTAGCGTTGAAAACTGACGCCCGATATTTTCTAATAAAATACCAAAATTCCACAATTTTAGGATAAATACCCAAAATTACAATCACCACTAAATTTGCATAAAACAGCATTCAATTAAATAAACCAAGCACACCCTTGTAATCAGCACGAAATTCCGGTCACCGGCTATTCTGGTATAATTTTCGGAAAATAATAAATAATTAAATGAATACCAAAAATAAATAAATAAATGCAATTAATTACAAAAAAGAGAAACTTAGGTCGGAAATGCCTAATTAAACAGTGAAACGATCCCTGAAAATTTCCTAAGCAGTCTAGATAAATAGTACAACTTTTCTAGTCCCTAATTAAGCCCTTTTAACCACCTAACATGCAAAACCGAATAATTAGATCGCTAATCTGTTCTAACTAACCACCTAAACCATACTTAGCCTAAATTAATCAACCCTTAAGCATCATTAACTCCTTAAGTAGAGTTTAGCAAGTAAACTCACTGGTTTAGTGATCTAGTGAGTCCACGGCGACGGTGACGCGGAGACAGGCGACAAACCTCCACGTGGCGACACCAAACGGGGACGGGACGAGACGGGCCTAAAAACGGGCCGGGAAGTCCAATAAAACCTTGCTGGGCTTTGGTTCTGCTCAAGGCTGAAGGAGGGCTAGTCGAGGCTTGGCTTGGGCCAAAATAGGCCAGGCGGGCGGATAGGGTTGCGGTGGCTGAGCAGGGGCAATGGTGGCTGCTAGATGGCAGCTAGGGGAGCTCCGACGGCAACCAAGGAGGCTTGGACATGGGCTGAGCTCGTGGGACAGCGAGCCGGAGGTGGAACGAGCAGTGGACGGGCACGGGCTGGCGCGCGACTTGTGGCGGGGTGCGGTGGTGGCAAGAGGTTCGGCTGGCGAAAGACGGGCTACGGGGGAGATTGGCTGGTTTCTCTTTAAATTTTGGAGCTTCAAAACACCTCTAATGGAGAAAGCAAGTCTACTGAAAAAGAAGTAGTGGTTGAAGGCTTGGAGGAACCCAATGGCCACAAAAGTCTTCTATTCTCATCTCTTTGTCCCTTGGCAAGGCCGCACCTCAATTGGCTGTCTTCGTCAGCCAATTTGGTGCACAAAAATCTCCCTAGAGCCAATCCCAAGTGGTCTAAAAGGTTAAGGGAACCATGGCCTACGAATTTGAACACATTTCCCCCGAATTGAGTTCAATTCCTCTTCAATTGGACTTAAATCAGTCTCCATAAATTCAACCAAGGTGTCCTCGACCAAATTAACATTTTTCCTCACCATTTGAACTAACTTGCATCCCAAAAATGCGATAAAAAATGGTCCCCTGATTTTTCCGGTAAAAAATGCCCTATTTTGAATTTTTGTCAAAAATCTCGGTTTGCAGAAAAATCTTCGCAGGATGAGTGAGCGGTCTTAAAATGAATCGTGACATGACAGAACTTTCAATTTTTGAAATTGAGTTCAAATTCGCGGTTAATTTGAATCTAGCACGATTTTAGTGTGACCTAGCCTACCGGATAACTTTTAGGAATTTTTGGTGCAATTAACCCGTCGTCGATTATTTCGAGCCACAATGTACATCTTCGACACATTAGTGACTCTCGGTTGTCATGAAAATCTCAAGGTTTCAAATACGGGCACAGGGTACCAAAATGACAGAAGAATCGATCAAGTGCCGTTCAACGAGAATTTTGTAATCAAGTAGAATCACCCACACTTTAATCACATATCTCAGTCAAATAAACCTATCTCTGATCTCTGATCAACTTTTAACTATACCGTAATGATCCTTGCAGACTAGCACAGTCGAGTAGTTGACTTCTAGTTGAATTCTCAAATCTATTACATTAAAATCCCCGAACGGCTTCCCCGATAGACTAGTTATCTCGTGAGTGATCAGCTCAGAGAATAGAACTATAAGCGTGTCGATGAAAAGCCCGATTCATTCAATTGAAAATAGAACTTAGAATTCAGGATGTCACAAATGTTTCCCATAATTTCTACCGTCCATATAGCAATTTGGGTTTCCAAAAAGTCCAGTGTTCATGAATGGAAAGACTGTTTTGCCTTTAGAAAGAAATTCGAGGAAAGTTGACTCTTCAAAAGATATTAGCAAGACTTTCCTTTCAGTAACTCTTTATAAATATGGCAAGAAATCCAACCAATTGCCACTAGCTGTTGCACGAGGATATTTGACTCATTCCTAGCCATTTGATAGAATGTATAAGAAAGGAAGTAATTAAGCCACGATTCATGTTCTGATTGATAACCTCTAATCACATCCCATCAAACTTTTCACTTAAAAATACTTTATATCATAAATAGAGTCTCTAAGTTTTGTTAGTCATTGAAATCACTTAGAGAATGTTTTCTCAACAATCTCCCCATGTTTTACGATGACAAAACTTGCACAAGAATAACTTTTAAAAGATATTATGAAATTTAAATAGCTCTTGAGAAAGCCATTTTAAAATGAGGTCTAGTCAAACTATAAGAATATTTGCATTGAAAGAATTTTTAGCGAAATTCTTGTAGATAATGCTCTGAATCAAAAGATAAGAAAAAATTAACCAATCCAAAAATTTAACCAATTCCCTTAGCTTTTGTTATGCTTAGAGTCTTTGAGAACTTGCAGAAAATGTATTAGGAAAAATCACAACTTCAGTTCTACTGGTCCACCTTTTTCCCCTTTTTATCAACAATAAAAAAGATACTAGATAAAGTATAATATTATAAGCAACTCACGGTACAAAGGTTAGTCCAACAAGTGCAAACATCAATCCACACACATTACAGACTAAATGACAAAAACAGTCCAAACTTCAAAAAATAATCAAACACAGAAGATTATTTGGAGGAGGATGGTTGGGTTGGATCAATGTCTAGAATGGGAGCTAGAGTAGGAGTTGGAGAAGGAATTGGAGAAGGAACCCTATGTTTTGGTGGCGTTGAACAAGAACATAATATTGTATATGATCCAAGGTATGCTTTATGTTTCTCATTCTAGTGTCTAGTGCTTCGACCTTGGTTCTAAGAAAAATAGTTAAGTTCTTTAGTTCCTTTTCCATCTTATCCTTATGCTCCATCATTTTGAGTAAAGTCCACAGAAATAGCCTATCTTCAGCATTATCAATAACAGGAATTCTTGATGGGTTAGTCTCTATCCTAAGTTTCATCACCATATTGATGTCCCGTTGCCTTTGCCTAACAGCATCAAACTCCCCCTCAACATTTGCAATCCCATTCCTTTTATCCCACTCAACTGGGTAGAAGAATGAGTAGGATCAGTAACTTGCTCATCAGTGATACCATGAGTTGCAGCAATAGGGACTTCTTCAACAGTAGATTTGGGAATTGGAAGAGTTGCCATATGAACTTCTTGAGTATCTAGAACATTGTGAAGAACTCCAGTCATGTTAGCAGTTTCAGTAGGAATGGAAGCAGGGTCAATAACAGGAGTATCAATAGCAACTTTTGGAGGCAGAGGAGTGTCTTGATGAATTTCCTAAGTGTCAAGTACTACTTGACTACCTTGAGCTATTTCAACACTAGCAATTGCTCCTTAATCAATAGAAGCTTCTCTGTCAGCATCATCAAGAAACTCAATGGGAATGTTTTTAGGAATTGGTTCCACGAGGTCTTCTGCACGACCAAGCTCCTGCTGAGTAGATGCTAAAACTCGAGAGGAATTAGTTTCAATAGCACCCATTATGAGGCAAAATCTCGCTATCCAATAATGATTTGCTCTGGAACTGGTTCCTCATGCTTAGTGATAGTCTGGTCCAAGGCAAGTTCCTGATGCTTAGTGATTAACATCCATCATACTAGCCTAATCATCAGTTTATCTAAGTCAATCCTCAACATAATATTGCTGTAGTTCTGCAATAGTCACATCCTCTGTCTGATATGCAACCACTCTTGTCCCTGTTTCTCCTTTGGCTTCATTCTTTTCTTTAACATTATTATCAGTATCAAATTCATATGCATCAATAATATCATCCAAATTAATTGTATCTTTTTTAGACTCAATTTTCATTTCTGCATTAAGCCTTTGTAAGAAGGCTTGAAAGTTACGTCTCTATTTAGCAATCCTTCATCTCTTGGTGGGGTGATCAACTGGATCTGGTACAATTTCATCTGCATCAACTTTCAAAACTCTACTTTTGTATTCTTCCAACCTTTAGTGGTATGCCAGAAACTCACCTTCCGCATCATTTTGTCACACCCCACCCCGCTCTAGGCTCATGACAATCTACGTTATCACTTTTTTCTTAGGTCATTTGCTTGCGATATCTCGAGACATGTCGCCGACCCATTTATTTTATCTTTTTATTATACATAAGCGGAAGCATAATAAACATCTCCCAACCATTAACAAACAATAGGGATAGTATAAGGCATACGTCAGAACACACTTTTATATATATACTTCTACCACCAAACATAATCTTTCCTTACATAAAAAACTTAGCCATTTGCATGTCCGCGTAGCAGAATCCTTCATACTTGTCCAAGTATCAAGGTTGGGGTTAACCTAGCACCTCTATTCTACGAAGGCGACCTCACAAAGTGGTATCCCCTACACGTCTAGTACGCATTCCATATCAAGGTACTTTGGCTTGGGCTTGAATAGTCATGGTTAGGGCTTGAAAAAGTTAAACAACGAGAAGTGAGATAAATTCAGCAAGTGAACTTCCTAGACCTCACGTAGGGAAGTCACTTACCTCAGAAGCACCTAAACATGCAGGTTATCTATCGATGGTAGACTAGTAGTAAAGCCTTCGATTTGCATTATCTATTAACATGAATTAGGCCACTCAACATGCAATACTTTATCACATGTCCATAGTATAAACAATCACTATGTGAGTGCACCATTCCATTAAGCATATGACGTTTACAATTTAATAATCCAAGCATGAAAAAAAAATAATTCCGTGCACCATGCAACAACTTAAATCTCTCGAGTCCTAATCAAAGGCGTACAAATCTATAAACTTATCCGTGCCTTTCTAACTCAAACATTGACTTGAAAGATATTCTCATTCCTCTGAATTCATAAATAGGGTTGATCAAAGCATGCATGTGCCACATAAGTTACTGAAATGACATTTAATTCATGCACTTTCCTCATGTAACTCATATATATCCATGCCACACATGTGCAGACTATGGCATCATTCTCATCATATGCACTCAGAATTCATGCACTTTATACACGTGGCGTCTCGAGAATCACATGGCATCCCATACTCCAATGAAACCCTCAAGACCATGCTTTCAAATTATCACGGCCGCTCAGGACCCATGCCAACTTGAAGGTTCGCAGTCATCCGGCATAACCAAGTATCGTTTTGCCCCATGAAGCACGGCATCGTCCTGCGTAAAACACATCAGGACAATCATTCCTATAAAGAGCTTCATTCCGAAATCCATTTTCAAACAACATCCCGTTGAGCTAGGGGCATCCGAACTTAATTGGGCATCGTCCTGCGTAAAACACATGAAGACCGTTTCACACAGCGCGTAAAATGCATCGGGGTCATTATATGATCACATGGGCATATCATCACTCACTCCAATTGTTATTTTTCTCATTAGCCAATTATGAATGCCTTAATGGCGTGCCAAGCGGAGTGTGTTTCATGATCTGTCGAAAGTACATCAATAAAATATGCCGAGCACGAAACGAGAGTCCATGGTTTGACATGTTACGTTGAGCTTCGGCCTAAGTCCAATCCGAATCGGAAACGATATGCTTCAATATTGCACCAAGACCAAGAAATGACCAATTCAATGTGACATGATCACCGACCTAGTACCAAACTCAACTCAGGAACGATACGTCTCAATATCGCACCAAAACCAAGAAATGATTGGCCTGTCGTGACATGATCACCAATCTAGTACTGGACTTGGTTCAAGAATGATATGTCTCAATATCGCCAATCCCAAGAGAGAGACTTGACCTGAATGCTTCTAAGAACCATCGTATATCTCATTTTGGAGGCTCAGGGTGATCACACACATTGACCATGGACAATGAACATAACATATGTATGACAACTACTTCCAATGAACACATATAATACATTGCCATCATAATCTATCCAAAACTTATTTAAATAACATACTTAACACGTATGACTCATATGACACATCAAACACATACAACACGTAATGCAAATCTAACAAACATATATTACAACGCATATAACCCATATAGCACATATAACACATAATAGTCTATCACCCTATTATGGCATATTACAACAACATATCAACTTTACTTAACATAAGCCAATAACTTATCGGCCTAAACTTGATAGCCTATCAAAACCCGACAATTTGTCATCTAACATCTGATAACCTTGCCCTAAACATGATAATTATCGTCAAGAACCCGATAACTTATTAGCAAAAACTCCATAAATTATCTTCAAAAGTCCGATAACCTATCACCCTCAACATGATAACTTATCATCCATAACTTGATAGCTTATCGTCTAAAGCTCAATAACCTGTCACTTCAAACTTCATAACTTATCACCCAAAGCTCGATAACCTATCGTCCAAAACTTGATAACCTATCAAGATAACCTATCAGACCCCAATGATCACTTATTACATAAAACCCACTTATCACATCAAAGCACCATTTAACCTTATTCTCACCCTAAACTACTTCCAAATGCAACAACAACCCTAATCAAAGGGCTAGAAAACCACTTACACCCAAGTCTAAGCTTTAAAAAGCGTCAAGGAGGAGCGGCAAGGCCGGACAATGGTTGTGGGCTGCTGGTCACTCCTCCACAGCAAACGTGGGTGGGCTAAACGGCGTCCTCGACGGCGGTATGGTGGTGACTCGGCGGCGAACGGCCTCCTCTATGCCAATGGTGTCCACACTGCCAACAAAGAGAGAGAAGGCTGTTGTGAGGGGCTGGATAGCAGCTTCCTCGGCTTCAAAGCTCTGACTCGGTGATGGGAATGGTGGTGCAAAGGGCGGTTTAAGGGTGGCGGTTGTGGTGGTGGGTTTCCGGTGAGTCTAGAGAGAAAAATGAGAGAGAAATGGGTATGAAATAAGGAAGAGGATGAGGGAAAATGAGGGCAGAAAGAGAGAAAATTGCCGTGGGAACCAAAGGGAATGAGAGGAGAGAGAGAAAGAGGAAGAAATCTTACCATTAATGCCCATCCCATCTAATCTCTTAGAACCTTTCTCTACCAATCAAAAGAAAGTTTCTTGAAAAAGAAAAATCTAAGCATTAATGAGGAGATACATACTTAGTGCATAGGTTTAGGGTAAAAGAACACTCCAAGTGCCAAAACTTGGCACAATAGACGTTTAAGTGCCAAAAGTTACAAAAGTGACACTTAAATACCATTTTTTTTAAAAGTGGGACACTTGAGTGCCACCTTCAATGAACCCGGCCGAAAATCCTACGTGACAATTAAATATTAATATTGCTCGCCTACGTGACTTGCCGGAGAGCTAACTCATCTCTCGATTCACCCAAAACAATGTCGTTTCTATAGTTGGCCAAAATAAAGCCCTTAAATTGACCAAAACAGCGTCGTCTCCCCAATTGCCTAAATCTTAAACCATAAATTGGGAAAAATCCCATTGAAGTGCTCAAGCTATAATCCCAAACCCTAATTCATTTACCCCAAATTCTATAGTCGAATATTGGAAATGGAGAGCAAAACTTTTAG